>JAODAL010009832.1:0-108431 GCA_025379985.1 Phyllomedusa bahiana
AGGTCTTTTCTTTCAATGTAGGACCCCCAAGTAGTTTGGTCCCAAAATGTTTTTTTTCCCTTTGACTTTAAAAACGTTTCAGTTTCTAAATTTTAATTCTCGTCTATTTTTTTCATTTGCATTAGTATGTTCATTTCAGAAAAATTCGGGCAGCTTTTTCTCGCTGGCGGCAAGATGGAAATGCATTGATTTCCCTCTGCCATGGTTGATATATGCTGGAACTTCTTATAAAAAACATTATTGTAAAAAGTGTCTGTTTTAAGAGGGATATAATGAACAATATCATTCACTTAAAATTTTTAAATGGTTGATTAAGTCCGAAATATGAATATACGAGAGGGAGCACGACCTGCTTTAAACGGCACACATAGTCAAACAAAGTTGGGGGGTTTGGTAGCTACGGTGTTTTGTGCGGTACCCAAACCCCCTAAGGAGCTTGGGCTCTGAAAGCGTCGGCCAGATGCGATTTTTTGGGTACTTTTGTACTTTTTTAACCCTTCAATAAACGTGGAATCTTTTTTTCTACTTGAATCAAATTTTGCCGTGTCCTGGATTTCCCTTCTGTATTTTCTTGGGATTTCCTTTGACTGGGAGTTTCGTGTTAGTCCGGGCCCGTTGGCTATTTGCAAGAAACCCAAGTGAGTGACCAAACTTCAACTTTTTTTTGATCGTTTGCCGTTTAAAGAGGTCGTCCCCCCCTCTCATTATTATATTTGGGACATTAATTTCCCATCGATTGAGAGTGAAGTGATATTGTTCTTTTATATTCCCGTCTTAAAAACAGAATTGTTACAATATATGTTTTATAAGAAGGTCCACATATTTTCAACAGGGCAGGGGGATATCAGATGCTATTTTCCCTTTTGCCCCCAGGCGAGAAAGAGTGCATGAATTTTTCTGAAAATGAAATCTAATGAAATGATAATAATGTGATTGGGAAAATTTAAATAGAGGAAACTAAAAATTTTTTAATGTAAAAGGGAATTTAAAAAACTGTGGGGGGACAAAAAACTTGGGGAGCCTTCATAGAACAGAAAATGTTTCCTGAGATCTAGGTTAAAAGAAATTTCCAACCAAATATGAGGACAAAACGTTCATGGAAACAGGGGAATCCATCTTAAGTGAAGTTGTTTAAAAAATGAAAAGTGATTGAACATGAAAATGAGATGAGAACCACTTTTAAATCAGAAAATTATAAAATTTAAAAAACCCTGTTGCAACTACGGAACCAACACCGTTTATAAAGATTGTATGAGAAAATCAAGGAATTTAAAGAAATTAGAAGACAACATTGTGGAAAAAAACGAAGAAATTCTCAGTGATATAAACGTTTACGAAAAGTTTAAAGTCTATAATTAGACATCATAAAACAGAGGTTTAAAATTATTCTAAAGTCACCTGTGCGATGGTCAGACTCACCTTGGGGGTATAAAGTGACCATTTCCGGCCTTGACATTTTAAAGGGCCCCCAAGATTTTTAAAATTTCAGATGAAGTTTCGATGCCATCCATAGATCAACCTGATGAGGGATATAGAAATAAAAAATTAAAAACCCGAAATTAATGTTACCCCCGGTCCATAAAAAAAAACGCAAGCGCGGGGGTGGAAAAAAACATAAGAGAAAGACGGAAATAAAGAGGGGAATTACAGAATTAGATCCCCCGGGGTGGTTTTAAATCTTTTAGCTATTTATTCAGAGGCCAACTCTCGTTATTACCCAAAGGTTTAACTTTATCCCACTGAATTTTGTTTTGTATAAAAACCATTTTGGCGTTAATTATTTTGCTAGAATTTTAAAAATTAAAAACATTTTTCAAAGGTGAAGAGACTGGTCTATGCAAGAAATGGGTTTTAGTTCAAAATGTAGATTGTATGATTTTGTTTTTTTTACAAAAAATGTCTGTCTTAAAAATTTAGATCTTTGGGTAGTGAAAGTTTAGGGGGTAAACGACACAAGATATAGTATAGTTGTTAAAAATAGAGATTTTTCCCCTTTCAATCTGTCTAAGGGATTAACTGTTTCAGTTGTGTTAAAACAGGAATAATAAAGTTAAAAAGAAATCAAAAAAACACCAGTCTAAAAGTTAATTTTTACAAAAAAAACAGTAGCCCTGCAGAGTACGTAAAAATAAAGATTGTTGATAGCCCCTGCGGAAAAGGGGGGGCGGTGGTCCTTTGGACGGGGGGTCTATATTTGAAACTAAAAAAATGATTCTTGATGACCCCGAACGTATACACCCTTGAGCCGGATCCCATAGTAATTTTCAAAAAATATTAAAATTATATTAGTCAAGGCGTCAGGGATGGGGGTTAAACTTCAAGTCTTGAGAAAATTATATGTGGAATTTCCCTATTTTTCCCTTTTTCCCCATTTTTTTCCGAAGGCCCAAAAAAGAGATTTTCCCCCCTCCGTTGCGCCCCATTGTGGCAGGCTTGGTTTCTTTAGGGGAAAACACTGGGTCGTGGATAGATACTATCCTGAAACCCACTTGTTATCTGTTCCCAGGTTACATCAAAGACAAAAGAGCTTAACTGCAATGTTGCAGAACAGAATGGATGTTACCTGGTTTGGTTCATTGTGTGATTTCTTTGTATCCCTCGATACCCTAAACTTTGGGGTTGAGATCCTTGGTTCCATCTTCGTAGATTTAGCTCTTTTCATAGAAATGATCATTATCTTGGTGTGTATGAATTTTTATTCATCATAATTATTTCTGTTTTTATGGAAAATTTTTTTTTTAAACGGTGCGTAGCGTCCATGGGGGCCAGATTTTCTCCCTCCCTGGCGAACTTAAAATTTTGTCTGCCTGGGGGGGAGATTCTTTTGACTCCCACTTGTCTTTCTTCCCCCCCATCGGTGGGATGGTCGCTAATAGACGACCTGCTCCTGATTTGGGGGGGGCTCTCAAAGGTATTGACTTTGGGAATTACGTTAAACAATTATAGTATGAACCTCAGTTTTACATTTTCATGGCAGAAAGATACCATTAATTTTTTGGACATAACATTGGTGGGTCTAGAACAAAAAATGGAAACCTTTCCCTATCGTAAACCCATTTTCGTAAAATATATTCATGCCAAATACACCCCCCCAGACATGTCATTGAGGCCATCCCCTATGGGGAAAAAAACGAGATTAAAAAGGATTGTTTTTTCCCGTTCTTTTCAGATTTATGAAAAAGAGAGGGATGAAAGGTTGAACAAAAGTGGCTTCCCCAAAAAGGCTATTGGAAAAGACTAGCGAGAATAGCAAATGTTGTAGATCGGATCTTTTTTAAAAAAATAAAATCTATAAACCAAAAAATCGGTTTACAAAATAAAAAAAGAGGATAAAAGATCACTTTTACCACTTGTCAGTCCCAGTTTAATAAAATTGTGAGATATTAAAAAACATCTCCCTTTAATTGGAAATAATAATCATAACAGAAATTAACATCTCAAGAGTTCGTTTAATAATAAAAATAATAATAATAATAATAATAATAATCTTTATTTCATACGCCACAATTTCGCAGCACTTTACATGTAGGGGTTTTTAATTCAGACAAAAAAAAAGACATTACAAGTGAAAGCTACTTAAGGGGAGAACAAGGTTTTTGAGGGGGTGCTCGCAAGAGCTTTTCAATCAAAGGGGTGCCGGGGAAAACAAAGGGGGAAAATGTAAATTTCAATGGCCAGCCATGTTTTATAAAAATGGGGAAAGGTTTACATAAAGATTTGGTGAACCTGCCCCCCATGCTGTACACTATATACAGATAAATGCCGTGGTGCCCCTTTAGGGAGTGAAGGAAGTGTGTGATGAAGGTTTGTGGGTTAGCAATTAGTGGTTTTTGGGAGGCCTGCCTGAGGAGATGTGTTTTGGACATTTAAAAAAAACGAAGGGGGATTGTGCCAGTGGGGCCCTGGTGCATGTTCCAGGGAATGGTGCAGACGTGCAAAAATCTTGAAGACGGGCATGGGGGTTCGGATGATTGTAGTCTGTGTTTTATGTCCCTAGCTGAGCGGGGGAGAGCGGGGCAGGGGGTCTCTAGAGGGGACCACTCTGAAAACTATTTTTTTTCTCCCCAGTGTGTTTTTTCCTCAGAGAAAGTATCTTTGCTACTCTTTGGGTGCCGTTAGGGGGATGTACAAATGGGACATTAAGATGCATTACTTCAAAATATGTCCCGATCTCACAAGTTTTTCATTTTACATCGCAAAACACAGATCATAAAAAAAAAACAGTTATATTAACTGTAATACAGGGTTGGGTTGTGTATTTGATAAAACTTTCCCAGAAAATTTTTGTAAGAAAATATGTGGGTTGAAAATTTCTTTGGCACTTTGAAAAAAGCACCCGAAAGGAAACATTTTTGATGCAGAAAACCTTTTAAATCTTGGAGTATCCATGGCACCCAAAAAAATTTCCAAAAGAAGTGCCCATCAGGAGATAAATCAGTTTCTCATTTTTCCCGGGGAAATTCGAAAAAATTTAAATTAACCCTAGGAGAGGTGGGGGAAAATAGAAAAAAAACTGCGGGCCCACGCGAAGGGGTGGTGGATATTTAAAACTGGGGCCCCAGGTGTCTGTTTTGGCTTAAAATTAAAAAGATTTTTTTTCTCAAAACCCCAAACTTTATTAGCATAGTTTTAAAAAATACATCTTATGTTGGTTTTAATAAGGGATTAAAGTTTTTTTATTTATATATGTTTTTTCCCCAAGCCCGATCATGTGATGTGGGTTCCATGGGGTAAAAGGTTTTGGGGGCTTTTTTAAGCATTTGGTTTTCTTTTGTAATCTATTTGCCAGGGACTAAGGAGCTTCGGCTCAAAAAACGCGTCGGCCAGATGCGATCTATTTGATACTTTTTGTACTTTTTTTAACCTTCAAAAAACGCGGGGAATTTTTTTTTTTTTACTTGAATACGAGTCCCGTGTGCTGGTTTCCCCCCTTTTCTGTTTTTTTTGATGGGGTTTTGGTTTTCTTGTTGAAAGCTCTCCTAAACAAAAACTGCACAAGCGTTTATTTTTTTTTTCTCTTTGGACCATGCCTGCCAAACCCAAATCCTGCCCCCCCTGCTTCTCCACCCTTTGGAAATTGAAAGTAAACCCTTATGTGGCAATGTCCTTTTTGGGGGGGTTTTTTTTTTTAAAAAAAGGCTTTTGGCCCTTTTTTGAAAAAAGTTTAAATTTTTCTGCATTGTGTTGGTGATAGAAAAGGGGATAAATGGTCTGTTCAGAGATTTCCCTCCAACACAGATGGACAAAACCCCTATCATTGATTTTTAATTGGGACTCTGTACGCCCCCTTGTTTTTTTATATTGTTTTGGGCAATGGGAAATTTTCCCCTTTCCCCTTTTCTAAGTAAGTTGCTAAGTAATACTTTATTTTAGTCAAAAAAAGCTAAACTCCCCAGATCCGTCTTAGCAGCAGCTTAGGGCTCCTATTTGGGCCCCATTCCCCTTCCTTCAATTTTCCCCCCCTTTTTAAAGTCCATTTTTTTTTTATTTAAATTTTCTTGGTTACAAATTCCGATAAGCCCAAAAAGGGGATCAATGTGTATAACGGGAGGGGGGGGTTACGAGCCCCTGCCAGTGGTGGTGTTAAGCCACTTCCCTAGAGCGAGTCTAAGTTTTTCCCCACGGTTTTTTACCCCCTGCAAGGGCCCGGGTTTGGGTTTTGTGGCAGGAAAAAAAAAGGGGCCTACCCCAGACATGACTTGCGCAGTTTACCCGCCGGGGGGCTTCGTGGTACAAAATTGGCCCAAATGAAACATGTGGTTTAGGGGCAGGCAGAAAGGTCAGGACAAGTGGCAGGCAACATGGTCAGGAAAAAAATAGTAGAAGGTCTGGTTAAAAAAAAGATCAAGGGAACGTCAGTTTTTTGCAACGCAAGGGGGAAAAAACATGAAAGATCTGGAAAAGGGTGAAGGAGGATGGTGGACAAAATATAGAGGGCAAGGGAAACCCACAATTAGCCCAATTTTGCGTGGTTTGGGCCCTTTTGAAATTTACAGGCAGGGGGCCGTGCACCCTAGGGAGCGGGTATGTGTGCACAGGAGGAGATCAGAGAGACACAGGAGCAGGGAAAAAGGGGGGTAAGGGGGTTTGCCTAGGGGCCAGAGAGGTTTCCCTAACAGTACCCCCACCCCACTTCTCCCATATTTTCCCTTTTCCAAAAATTTACAGAGTAGATTTAGGAGGGAAAGATTTGGGCCCCAGTGAGCTATCATTTCCATGTAGATGGAGCATTGGGCCCGTTAAAGGCCTGCTGTTTTTTGGGGTTTTGGGCCAGCGTGGCGGGAACGGACGGTTTCAAAAGTGGGTCCAGCCAGTTTTAAATTTGGGACCATCAAAGGGCCCGACTTGGCCCCAGATGGAGATGTCAGAGTGGACACAGGCAGACGGGTAACAAGATTCTGCATCATGGTGACCCATTGATCAAGACTCTGGCTTTGTTGGGCCACAGCAGTCATGACGGCTCGGATATCTAGCAGAGGTGCCTTGGCGGAATCCATAGCCAGATCGTACTGTCACAACGGGAGATGGATTCACAAGACCATCACAAGAGGTGGTGTAAGGTACGTCAGGGAGCAGAGTCTAAGTAGCCTCCTAGTTTTCCCCAAAAAGCCCCCCGACAGGGAGGTTTGGGAAATTTTAAAATGGGGGATACCAAGTCACCACAACTGATGGGAAATTTTCTTGCGGGGGGACGGGCCGGGGGTGCAGGGTTGGGGGGGCAGAATTGTCTAACAAGGACGTTGTCAGGGCAGGCAGTAGGCAATGTACTCAGGAAACAATAGCAAGAAGGTCTGGTACACGGAAAATCAGAGTAACGAAACTGTCTACAACAACAAGAGAAAATACACCAACGATCTGGCAAGGGGTGAAGGAGCAGTTGGCCAGATATAGGGTCAGCGCCTGACAATTTGCCAATTACCAATATATGTATAAGTCTCCGGCACTTGTTCTTATTAAAGTTGGTGCAAGCCTGAAAAAAAAATCACCTAAATACAAAAGATAGACTTCCCTCTATTTAAAGCAAACTCAAATCATTCATGGTTTGATTATGAAGGTTGTCAAAAAAACTTTTATTTCAACATATATTCTTTTCTCCAAACATAAAATTTTTTTCAATGTTATTCGTCCGGCTTCATAATGCAAAATAGAATAGCACAGTAATGGTTTCCTCTTACAGAATGAACGTTTCGGTCCAAATCAGACCTTTCTCAACGGAATCAATAAAAAAGGGTTAATAAAAACAATACGAAAATTAGTATAATACACATATAGACAAATATATAAAAACACTAGGGGCGGCATGTATGAACGGGGCTGCACCAGAAATCTGGCGTTTTTTCAGCCTGAAATCCAGAGCAGCCCCTTCATACATGTTTAAATGTCCTTGATCTCAATGGGTGTGCAGGAGGTGGGGAGCACTAGAACCGTAGTAAAGCTACATATTTATAGCTTCACTACGGCATTTCTAGGTGCTTTTTTGCTGGAACAGGTATATCCCGACCGGTATTTGGTCTTTGCCGTGTAAATATACCCTTAGGCTCCATATCTCTGGCAATTTTCAATAGACCGCTATTGATGAGCTGGATGATGCTGTTTATCTTTTTCATGTGAAATCTCTTTCATTACTACTCCACGATTCGAACCAGTGACCTTTTCTTTGGGAATCAACCTAATAACACACTGAGCTATTAGGGAATTTGAGAGGAGGTTGTAATTTGTAGTAAACAAGAAGAAAAAAATGTTCCACTACCAAGAACAAAACAGAAACAATGCAGTTACATGACATGAATCTGCATAACTAAGCATATGCTAAATAGTTGCAAGTCAAAATTATGTATGAGATAGCCAAGATGATTCTCTATAAAATGATGGTAGTCTCATGTTCAAACCTGTAGTGAATGGTGAGATATGGGGCATGAAAGTCAAAAGTTCAAAACATTGTTACCCTTTTGCTTTTCAGTGTATATATCTTTCCTTGCATCTCAGGTGGCCCTTTCATTATGGACTACATGCACAATTGTGCACCTATGTGGGTTACCCCTCTTTTGTCATCTGTGTGTTGATTACTTTGGGTCTTCTGTTCATCGGTTGAATTATGCTGTTTAGCCTGGGGAGCCACTGTTCGGCACCATATTTGAAACATGTTGATATTGAACCAAGAGATTCATGATAAAGGTTTTGCAGGATAGGTCACCAGGTATGTCCCCAACGTATAGCACATAGACTCATAACTGCTTCACAGTAGGTATGGTGTTCTTTGGATGCAACTCAGCATTCACTCTCCTCCAAACACGACGAGTTGTGTTTCTACCAAACAGTTCTATTTTGGTTTCATATGACATTCTCCCAATACTCTTCTGGATCATCCAAATGCTCTCTAGCAAACTTCAGGTGGGCCCAGACATGTACTGGCTTAAGCAGGGGGATACGTCTGGCACTGCAGTATCGGAGTCCCTGGCGGTGTAGTGTGTTACTGACAGTAGCCTTTGTTACGTTGGTCCCAGCTCTCTGCAGGTCATTCACTAGGTCCCCTAGAGGTGAAATCTTGCGTGGATTATTGCTCCTACAGTTGATTTCTTCACACCAAGCTGTTTGCCTGTTGCAGATTAAGTCTTTCTAGCCTGGTGCAGGGCTACAATTTTGTTTCTGGTGTCCTTCTACAGCATTTGGGTCTTCACCATAGTGAAGTTTGGAGTGTGACTATTTGAGGTTGTGGACAGGTGTCTTTTATACCGATAACAAGCTGAAACAGGAGCCATTACTACAGGTAATGAGTGGAGGACAGAGGAGAAAAGACCAAGAAGTTACAGGTCTGTGAGAGCCAGAAATCTTGCTTGTTTGTAGGTAACCAAATACTTATTTACCACCATAATTTGTAAATAAATGCTTTCCAAATGAGATAATGTGATTTTCTGGATTTGTTTTCTCATTTTGTCTCTCACAGTTGAGGTTGATCTATAATGTAAATTACAGGCCTCTCTCATCTTTTTAAGCGGGAGAGCTTGCACAATTGGTGGCTGACTAAATACTTTTTCCCCCCACTATACACACACACATATATATATATATATATATATATATATATATATATATAATTAAATCTAGTCTAGAAATAGATATGCTCCCCGGTGCAAATGGTGGACCGGGTGGTTATAGTCCATTTCATGCACTCTCTTCTGCATTCCATACAGTGCTGGGTTGCGCAGGGTGACCCCCAGATGGTGGATGACTTACCGGGACTGGTAGAGAGGTTCCACTCTATGGAGAAATCTCTGGGATGTCCGGTGAACCTAAAATCCACACTCTAGGAGGGCTGGAGAGACTGGGACATTAAGAAACCAGGAGCCAAAACCCCCCGTGAGGGTCGCACCAAAGATAAGGGCAGCTCAGACCCAGTGCCCAAATGGATGCCCTGGGTTATTATGTGCTGGAGATATCGGGGTCCAGGGCATATAGCGGCCCAGTGTCCTCTCACTACAGAACCTATGAACTGCTCCATGACTCGCTGCAGTTCCCTCTTTGCGCAGCTGGCGTGCAGTGCCATGTCAACCTATGGAGAGGAACCCCAGATGTGTAAATTACAGTGAATGGCACCAGGGTCTCAAGACTATTGGACTCAGGGAGTTTGATCATTCTCATCTCGGCCTTGCTCCTGCAAGTATTCGTCCCTGACAAAAATTTGGGCGTCTCATGTATCCACAGGATTTACCCAGTGGCTCAGGTTAACCTTGAGACAGGCTGGGGTGCCATATCACACAATTTTGGAGGTTGTACAATGCCTATTGCACGATGTCATTGTGGTTTGTGACTGGCCTTTGTTCTGTGACTTGTAGCAAAAATCATTTCTGCCAAGTCACCTAGGGTGTCAGGACAATGTTGCTGGTGGGGAATCTAAGATAATCCCAGAGTTTCCTTTCTCGGTCCTGGTTGGGGCAATGAGGAAAAAGTCACCTCAGAAGAGACGGTACCTGATTTGGAAGTGTCCAAACAAAATTTTGGCACCGCCAATTTCCAGGACATGACCTTAAAAAGGGCACTGGAAAATGTGACGATCCTCAATGGGGTACCCCAGGAGTTGGGGGCAGAGGATCAGTCTCTGCACTTTGCCATGAATCACAATCTATTGTACCGGGTGACCAAAATGAGGGACGAGGTGGTAGAGCAGTTATTAGTACCGGAACCCAGAATGGTCCTGGATATGGCCCACTCACATGTGTGGGTGGTTCACTTAGGGGCAGACAAAACGCTTGAGAGGGTAATACAGCGTTTCTATTGACCCGAGTGTTACCAGAAGATTAGAAATTTCTGCCAATATTGTCCCATCTGCCATCTGTCACTTCCCCGGTAACACACTTCTGTAGAACTATGGTTCCTTTACCAATCATTGAGGTCCCCTTTGATAAGATAGCGATGGATCTGGTAGGGGCATTGGTGAAGTCAGTGAGGGGTCATCAATACATCCTGGTCATTGTCGATTATGCCACCTGTTACCCTGAAGCTATTCCTCTACGCAATCCCTCATCCTGAAACAGGGAGCTACAGTATGTCTTCTCCCAAACAGGAATTCCCAAGAAGATCTTGACGGATCAGGGAACTACATTCATGTCAAAGGTAATGAGTGTGCTGTGTAAAGTATTAAAGGTTACACAGCTGCACACTGCAGTCTAGCATCCTCAGATGGATGGTCTCATTGAGTTCTTTAATAAGACCCTGAAGGCCATGCTGAGGAAAGGTGTAGAGAAGTATGAGCAATATTGGGACTGTCTCTTACCGTATTTGCTGTTCTCGATTAGAGAGGTGCCCCAATCCGCTACAGGGTTTTCACCCTTCGAGCCTTTGTATGGTAGGCATCCTAGGGGTCTCTTAGATGTTGCAAAAGAAACCTGGGAGAGTGAGGTCACACCCTATGAGAGCATAGTAGAGCATGTGGCCCAAATGCAGGAGAGGATGTCCAGAGTAATGCCAATAGTCAAGGGATACCTTCTCCAGGCAAACGAAGCCCAGGCCCGGATCTACAATGGGGCTGCCTGGCTAAGGTATTTTAACCCAGGAGAAAGGGTACAAGTGTTAGTACCTACCGTCAAAAGCAAGTTCCTCGCTAAGTGGCAGGGTCCCTACACGATAGTGGAAAAGGTGGGGAGGTTAATTATATGATCCACCAGCCTGGGAAGAGGAAACCCTTCCAGATCTACCACGTCAATCTGATAAAACTATAGAAGGAGAGAGACCCTCCTGAGGCTTTTTACCTGGTGACCAAATTAGAGGCCAACATAGAAACCGTAAAAATTTTGGAGACCATAACCCCCTTCCAAAAACAACAATGTAGGGAACTTCTACAGGGGAATTGAGACCTGTTCACAGAAACTCCCAGCCGTACCAATGTGATAGAGTATGAGATCCTTACGGTCCCCCATGTGAGAGTAAACCTGAAGCCCTATAGGATTCCTGAGGCCCGCCGAGAGGTCATTTCTAAAGAGATGCAGAAAATGCTAGAACGAGGGGTGATCGAGAGGTGAAATCCAAGAGTGGGTGGTCCATAGTGTTAGTTCCAAGACCAAATGGGGAATGAGGATTCTGCAATGACTGTCGCAGACTCATTGAAGTATCCACAGTATGCCTCGACTCCCAATTTTAGCATATGTTCCACCTTTTGGGAAACCATTTGTCTACAGGCCGCAGGGATCCTAACGTTTCAGGTTTACCTTAACATGAGGTTCCTTTACAATCTCATGATCAATCACAGAGGTGAGATCAGGTCATTGAGAGAAGTTGAGAGAAGATAAAGCTTGGGCAGAAATGGGTCTTCCAAATGGACAGTGACCCGAAGCATACCGCCAAACTGGTTACAAACTGCTTTAAGGATAACCAAGTTAATGTTTCAGAGTGGCCATCACAAAGCCCTGATCTCAATCCTATTGAAAATTTATGGGCAAAGCTGAAAAGGCAGGTGCGAACAAGGCAACCTACAAACATGGCTCAGTTACACCAGTTATGTCAGGAGCTATGGGCCAACATTCCTACCAACTATTGTGAGAAGCTTGTGGAAGGATATCCAAAAAGTTTGACCCAATTCTTACAGTTTAAGGTGAAATGCTAATGAAATGTATGTAAACATTTGACTGTGCAGAAAGTAATTTCTGGCATTTGGCAAATATAAACATTTTGGTAATCCTAATTGGCCTAAAATGGGTAAGGTTTATCCTGATTTCATGTCAGATAGTGAGAAAAACATGCATATGTGTCTTTTTATGTAGTGATTGTAAACTTCTAGTTTCAACTGTATATGTTAGGGTGGGTCTTGGAAATGAAAGTTTAAATTTTCCAGTTCTCATCCCTTCAAGCTATTCCACCTGATAAGAAAAAAAATGTGGTAAATTATGTTTCAATTTTCGATAACATTTAGAGGTGGCCCCAAGGATCTACATTAGGGTGGCCCTTAGCGCATGGTGAAACAATTAACGTGGTTAATTCAAATGTATCACACCCTGAAGTTGTTCGACTTATAAAGAGGAGAATTTGTGTAAATTGTTCTTGCAACTGGACAGCATTTACAGGTGGCTCATGCATTTTCAAAATTTGCTTGCTCAACCTGCAAAAACAAGCCCTCACACAGGTCCATAAACAAAGAAAAAAAAGTTAATAAATTCAGAAAATGGCGATGCTAATTTTTTTACAAGTAGCAAAACCTAACAAAAGCTATATAAATGTGGTATCACTAGAAATACTGACCCAATCAATAAAGTTATATCATTTGTACCACATGGTGAGCTACAAAAATTGTGCAATCATGTTTGTTTCCCATTCCACCTCATAGATATGTTTTTGGCATACAAACACATTACCTGATACATTAAATTGTATCTTAAAAAAATACAACTCATCCCACAAGCAAGCAGACAAGCTCTAATATCTCTATATTGGTAGAAAATAAAAAAGCTATAGTATTGGCAAAAAGTGCTGAGGTGGTAAGACTGTGCTCTGCAAACGACATACATGCTGTATTGGCAGAAAGACAGCTGGGCTGGTCAAGAGGATTCTGGAAATGGCTAGTGACTTAGGCCTCACAGACAGCACTGGAGGTATCAAGATATCTTATGGAAACCTGCAAACAACATCTGGACTGGGCATGTTGGGGTGAGTGTGATTGCCAAAGACACAGTGTAGCACAGAAGGTTCAGGCTCAGGTTGTCAAACAACTTGGGTCACAACGCAACCGAAGTCTTAAAAAGACTTTACAAGTAGGGATGAGCGATAGCGACAAAAGTTGAAATCGGCACGGTTTTTAGGCTTATTGGAATTTTCCGATCACGCGATAGTTTAGGTGACAATCTTATAGATAATCATTTAGTATCGCGCCATTTTCAGCGTTTCCTGTCATTTTGGCGGCCAGCCAATCAGCTCGGAGGATAGAGGGGGGTGTGGAAGATGTATGACGTCACCACTTGGCGGTGTATGGATCTCATTGGCTGCAAAAATCACGTGACCTCGTTTTATCTATGCAACTGCATTTCCTGTTTAGCTCATTCTCTGCCTATGTCACTTCACAGCAGGACGTCTTGCCGTCTGAACCAATAGCTAGCTCAGAGAGACAGTCTCTTCTAATACACAAAACCATCCCCCTAGCTGTAGCTTAGGATATAGTTAGATAAGAGAATTTCACTTCTTATTTAGTTAGAGAAAGTTTTAAAGATATATAGTGGTGTGTGCAGCTACGAGGGGGCGGGTGAGCGGCAGGAGGAGAGGGTTTGGAAAGGAGGGGTGATATTTTGTAGCCCAGTGTGTCCCGTGACCTTGAAATGAAAAAGCAATTTTTTTTACTACTTTTTTGCCAGCAGACCTATGATAGGAGGTGAAATTGTCCCTTTTGTTTTTCCAGTTCTATTGCACTCACTACGTGTCAGTGTTCCCAAAACCGGCATCACTTATCCCTAAAACTTTTAAATAGTTCTATTGTAGTCCTTGCATCTGTTTGCCGCAAAGAGCTCACTTGTACGCAAATTGTATGATACATATCTCCTAATAAATTGTGCCTGTTGTCAGTGTTGCGAAGACTGCCATATTAAATCCATATAACATTTAAATACTCTTACTGCAGTCCGTGCGTCTGTTTGGCGCAAAGAGCTCACTTGTACGCAAATTGTGTTATACATATTTTATAGTAAATTGCGCCTGTTGTCAGTGGTGCCAAGACCGCCATATTAAATCCATATCACTTTTAAATGGTTCTATTGCAGTCCGTGCATTTCAGTTTGGCCCTAATAGCGCACTTGTACGATAGTTTGTTGAAAACTATCAATTGCTAGTCCTACTGGGCAGTTCTAAGTCTCAGGGACTGAAGGAAGAACACTCTTGATTTGGTGTTATGGTTCTTCCACCAGATCGCATTTCACAGATATTCGATAGAAGCAATTCTGTTTCTAATCCTAGTTGGCCTGTGGACATTAGCGGGATTTAAGACTATCTATGATCTGCCGTCTTTGTAGTACAGTTTCTCAATAAGAAACTGTGAAAAACTCTTCTATACCTTTTAAATGTTTATCTTTCTGAACATGGAGCGAACTGCAGGTGGTAAGCGAGCACAGAGGGGTGTAGGACATGGAGGTAGAGGTACGAGAGAAGGTGCTCCTTCCAGTGCTGGCGACAACATGCAAGCCAGCGTATCGTCGGTTGCAGGACCATCAGGCTACTGTTGTGGATGTTAATTCCAGCTTCTCCTCCCCTGTTTGGGTGTCAGAATGAAGGTGTTGTTCCTCTCCCATAGACTTTAATGGTTATCGGTGATTATCGAGTATCGGATATTGGCATGATAACTGCTGATATCGGTTATCTAACCGATAACGATTGTCAACACAATCGCTCATCACTATTTACCAGCAACTTCAACCAACAAGCTGAGCATTTCTATCTCTAGAAACTGTTGTGTGCCACTTGGCAGAAAATGGCAAGTGTTCTATGCTTTTATGCCAGAAAATAAAGGTTTCCTGTTCTGTACTGTAAAGAGTCTTGGACATTGCAGTGCACCCTTACATAGAATACATTCTAATTTTCAATGAAAAAAAAGATATACATGAGAGTAGATCTTCTTAACAGAGTATGAAGGCAACCTAAGGACTTTAACTGTGGACAAGCATTATTAAGTACTAAAACCATAAACCTTTCCACAAAAACCATAGTAAAGTCAAGTTGAATTACAGGAAGCATATAAAACTAGGCATCTGTTTTCAAGAATAGGCTACACTTAAGAGCATAATCTCCTTATTGCAACTGATGGCACATTTTGTCAGTGTATGAAGTGCTTGTGAAAAGTGCCAGACTGCCAGATCTTGATGCGAGGGATAAGGTAGTGCTGGTAGTAATGAAGAATACATATGTGGAAAGGGTTTTGTCCCATTGTATTCCCTGCAATAGACTCATAAATTTTCAAATAGAAAACAGTGTCTTTTAAATAATCTTGTTTTTTCTTTTTAACTAGGTGGTTTGCCTTATTATCTACAATTGACACAAATACAATGACTTTGCATGCTATCCTGTCATATTTACCATAGAAAGTACCCACGATCCAGCATTTTAAATATTTTTTAAGGACATTGATAATAAAATGGATATATTGTACACTGCATGATACCTAAGTTATAGAAAATGGTTGAAAATGTTTTACCATTTTTCCAATATGGCAGATATTATTCATTCGTATTGCGGTACAATTTAAGCAACAACAACAATTTTTTTTCATTGTTTAGAGTTAAAAATCATTCTGGTAATATAAATATAGCTAGTTAGATGCCAGCATCAATAGCAACTGTGGGATTTAAGTGGTTTCAGAGGGAGAGGGTTCTCTCTGAATGCCCATTGAGCCCCGGTGACTCTGATTCTGGTGTGCTTATGGGTCACCATGACAGCACCCATGTCTACCATCTTAGTACTCCTATTAGGCACTACTTTTGCCAGGGAACAAAATAATGACAGACATAATACAAGCATGTAGTAAAATATGGATTTGTAGGATAGTACACTGCGCTAGTTATGTAGTGCAACATAACTAGCACAGTGTTTTATCCTATCAATCCATATTTTACTACATGTTTAAAGGGATAAACAGCTAAAAAACTGAAAGGAACCACACAATATATGTCTTACAAAATTAAAAAAAAAAACACAAAAAAGGAAACTTAAATTAAATAACATATGATTGTGAGAATAGGTAAAGGGAATTTAACATCCCAGTACAATATGATACACATTAGGCACATAATTAAATATGATATTTCCTTTAAGTACTATAATAATAATTAAGGGAGTATAATATTTAATTATGTTTCCAGGTTGTATTGTATTGTACTTGGATTTTTAATTCCCTTTCCCTATTCTCACCATCATGTGTTATTTAGTTTAAGTTTCCTTTTTCTTTTGTAGTAACGTTTTTTTTTTACTTTTGTAGGACATATATTGTGTGGTTCCTTCTGGATTTGTAGTTGTTTATTTGATTTTATCAAATGACTGCTTAATTATTTTGGTCTGTAGTTGTTCTTTTGTAGGAGTAAGGTTTAAAGAGAACCCGTCACAGTTTATGCCCCCCTTGCTGAGGACAGCATAAGCTAGTGACATACATTCTGTTTACAACACTGTGTCCCTTATTCTGTAAGATTCAGCAGTTTCAGAGCATTCATTACTCAAATCTGGCAGTTTACAGTGTGTTCTGCCAGAAAAGAACCTGCATTGACCCCGCCCACCCAAGGCTAGCTCTGTCTACCTGCTGGTTATTCACAGGTTTCTATCTATTCAAAGTAATAGGTTGAATCAGCCGTGAGTGGGTGGGGCTATCAAGGGTGGGCAGGGATAATATCTGCTCATGAATTAAATGTAGTCTTTTCTGGCAAAACAGGCTGCAAACTCCTAGATTTGAGCATTAAATACTCGGAAACTGCTGCACCTTACAGCTCCAGTTAGGGGTGTGAGGGGCAAAAAAGTCCAAACAAATGGGTAAGCAGGAACAAGGGCAGCCTAGGAGCAGGGAACTGGATAAACAGAGGCAAACTGGACTACAGGTACCAGCAGGGCTTGAAGTTGTAGACATTCAAGAGTCCAGACCAGGCAGGGAACACAGAGGACTTGAAAAAGCAGGAGTACGGAAATAAGATAGACTTGAATCACCATGCAATAACTCTGGATGCACAACTGAAACTCAGGCACTGAGGGAAAAAAATAGCCTGGCCTAAATAGTTCCCCCAATCAGTTAGATGCAGAGCAGCTGTGCTAGTTGGAGCCAAGTGCTTAACTGCTACACTGCTGGAAGGCACAGAAAGCACTTGACTATCTCCAGCATAGCTGCTGCCAGGGTCAAAAAGTGGTAGCACAGCACGATCCTAACAAAAGTATAATTTGCTTGAACCACACGATCCCAATATCTCACTGTACTGGTCACCAACCAACCCTAGGCCAAACACAAATTGCAGGGGTGTGAAAACACCATAATAAGTCAATAGAGGGAGGTTGCAAAACCTCCATGTGTATACCCTTTATGCCACTTATTTTTTAACTTATTTACAGTTGAATCAAAGATTAACTTGACAGATAACACACTATGATATCACCTGAAAATTAAACTTTGCTACATCTGTAAACACTGAGCACATGTTTCTGTGGGTTAAAAAGGGGTTGATACAACATTTAACTATGGCATTGATTAGATGACGTAGAGAGATTTCTCATGGGGTTTGACCACTCATGAACCAATATTGTACATACTATTAGGTATGTTTTTAACGTTTGACTGCAATATATCAATCCAATGTTTTGCACTGCTTACCCACATCTGTGACACATTTTAATTCATAATAATAACCTAATTTGGAGGAGTCATTTACATAGTTACATTGTCACGTCAAGGGAGGTACAGTGAGCCCTGACTGGAACCCAGCCCACTGTCCCTGCCTACTTGACGTGCTTCCCTAGGCGGCAGACACCAACTGGACGACAGTCCCTGCGCTGCTAAAGTGCTGGGGCCGTCAGGAGGAAGAAGAGTCAACAGTCCGTGTCAAAAGCCAATCAGGAACGCCAAGCCACAAAACGGAACCAGAGAGACAACATATACAAGCCGAGGTCAAACCGAACGGGAGCGAGGTACAGAATCAGAGCGCAAGACAGGTTCAGGAAAACAAGCAGAGGTCTGGTACACGGATAAACAAAACAACAAACAATAGCACAGGTAATAGGCAGGAGAATATCACAGGCGCAGCACTCAGCCTGCAGTGAGTTTAAATGTGATCCCCGGATACCGCCTTTGCTTGAAAAAGGCCATGCACTGATAGGCCGAAACGTTGCGATGGTGTATCTCACTCTGGAATAAAGTTGTTTCCTGCTTTTACAATGCTGTCATCCAAACCATCTTTTTGCATCTATCTGTGGTGAGTTTGAGGCTTGCTCGCCTTGGGACGTACTTTGCATCATTATTGACCTTTTAAGGTCGAATGTGGAGTTTTGTGCTGTTCCCATTGCTGTTTTTTGATAGCATGCTGCCTGTGCCTGAGACTCCGGAGTTGGCCGCAAGTCTATTGCGGAACAGGGAGTGCTCACTCTCTGCTCCGCAATAGAGTCTTTTGCTGTATGTGCTCTCAGGAGTCGCATATAGCCGAAGCTATCCCTGCCAGTGCCCGGAGAGTAAGATGTATGCTCTCCCAGGAGTCGCATACAGCTGCAAGGATCGACTACAGTGCCTGGGCCACAGCAGCGCCTGGACGCTGTCAGGTACTCAGGATTCAGCTGTATGCAATGCCCAGAGGAGTCAAGTACAGCGGAAGTGTCCCTGCGGGTACTCGGGCCATCGCAGCGCCCGAGCGCCGACAGTGACTCGAGTATAAGCCGAGGTAGGGTTTTTCAGCTCATTTTTTGGGCTGAAAAACTCGGCTTATACTTGAGTATATACGGTATATTAATAGGGCCCAATACTGACTCCTGTGGTACCCCACTAGTAACAGGGAACCAGTCTGAGTATGTACCATTAATCACCACCCTTTGTTTTCTATCACTGAACCAGTTGCTTACCCACTTGCAAGCATTTTCTCCCAGTCCAAGCATTTAGTTACCAATGTTTTATGTGGCACAGTATCAAATATTTTAGAAAAATCTAGATATATGACATCCAATGCCTTACCCCGATCCTCTCTAGAACTAACTTCCTCATAGAAGCTGATGAGATTAGTTTGACAGGACCGATCCTTTATAAACCCATGCTGGACTGGAGTTATACATTTATTTAAGACTCTAGCGTTTAAATTCACTAATGTATGGCCAATCTAAGAGGCTGTCCACTTTGTATTTTTGTTATATTTATGATGTATAAGAAAATCACACAATTTTCTAATATACATGTATTAAAAACTCTGCCCCTATACCTATACTATTGAAATAGGCCACTATCTAGAAAAAAAATATCACAGCCCAGTTCTTGTTACAGTAATGTGTGCCATGGAGTAACTGTATGTACTAAACATGGTGCCAGTAGTGTGACCTCCTGGAATTCTTTTAGTATTATTTCAGCAACTGTGAGCAGTTACTGTAAAACTGATTACTCTGTAGGTGATATTATGTTGTTAATAAAAGTAACTTAAAAAACTCACTCAACTGTTTTCAGATTGTTGTTAAAAATGTATCTGTAAAATAAAGTGCACAGAAGAGACAGAGAGAAGATTGTGTGAGTGTCTCCTCCACAGACACTGATAGCCATTATAAGATGCTACTGGAGGTAGTAATACTGGAGAAGTTATGCTCCCCAAAATTCTACTGTTACCTGGATATCAAGGGGTCACATGACATGTGTGGTGGTCACATGACTTTCACCATCTTCAGTGCATACAGTTACTCCACTGGAGCCATTGCAACAGGTTATAACAATTGGCTATACCATTTTTTTATAGGGGCCTACTGCACTGGTATAAAAAGAGCTACAGAAGCAGAATTTTTAATACACGTGTATTAGAAAACCATACAATTTCCTGTACATGATAAATACAAACAATACAAAAGTGGACAAGCCCTTTAAGTCTATTATATAACACTCCTTAAAAGATGATCCGTTACACACTAGCTATTAGATTTTAGCTGTCTTTAATCACACATTAATGATTTGCATTGCAATATAGTTAATGAGGCAAGAAACAAAGTAGAGCACTAGAACAAATGAATATGCCACAGAGATGACAGAGTAAGTATTTGCCCTGCAAAAGTGTTGATGGCTTGCTGCCTTTACCCATTCTGCTTAAAGTAGCAAACACAACAGTGAGTGATGAAACTAATTCTCAGATCCTAAGTATGACATATTTTCTTTTAATTTGAATATGGATTGCTGGTGTACAGAAGAAGGTGCTGCATGCGGCTGGTTGTTTTTCTAGCAACATTTTTTTTGTTTCTGTGTTAATATGATATTTCTTTGTGGTTTATGCAAACAATATTTTACATAATTGATATAAGGAAAAAAGGTCAATCTGTTTTACTAGTGTTGACAGGTATGTTAATTGCTTGCAGATAACATCTGTTAAATACAAACTTCAGCTCAAGAACTTTAGTTTTTGCTAAAACTAAACGTGCTTTATTTAGTGAAGGCAGCCAAGAGGCTTTAGGGTATGTTCACACAATGGATTTTTCTATCTGAAAACTATCACGGATTTTGAAAATAATCTGTGAAAAAAATCTTATGTAAGTCCTTGGATTTCTGCCGCAGACTTGCATTTTGGTGTGGCATAAATATGGATGTAGAGATTCAAGAGAGGTAAGTTGTGTATGGGTAGCCAAAGAGTTTTCATATGGCTTCTGGATTAAGGCATGCTTCTTCTATTTATTCCACAAAGCAGATGTTAAATCCTTGATGGAACAAAATCCATGCTGTATGAACTGTGAAATTATCTGGATGTGGATTTTTACAAGGCTTTAATCTAAATTCCAAAATATGTATCATACTTAATACAGTATCGTGAAAAATCATGAAATTCTTGAAATCTCATGAACTCCATATTGTATAATAGTTTCAATACTGGATACAGAGAAGCTAACCTTTAAGATGTTTGCGCATCAGTGTATTGTAGTTTTCTTTAGTTGAAAGTCTTTTGGATTAATTGAAAAGTGACATAAAGCAAAGATATAACTAAATTCAAACATTAAAAGATACTTTGATGTCTTAGATACTTTTGCTAAAAAATCAGCAGTAATGTAATTAAATAGGGAAAATAGGTCCCTCTTCCTGTGGAGCCCAACAAGCCTCTGTAAACCCCCATTCACATAATGTTTTTCATCCCTGTTTGTAGTATCTGTTGAGATAAAATGAAAAATGAATCCCATTGGATACCATAGTAGAGCCATGATGGGCCATAGAAATTAACCATTTACCAAATGCATTGGATTTCTGCATGGCAGATGTTTGTTAAATAGGGGAAATATAGTCCAACTGAGACTACGTTCGTTTGCAACATAGATCTCTTTGGGCCTGTCATGGCCCCACCATGGTAAGGGTAAAGTTTTTAAGGAGAAGGAAAACTAATACAATAGCAATATTAAAATGAATGAACATAAAATTTCTTGGTTTTTTTTTTAATGAACTAAATGAGGCCATCTCTTATCTTTTAGAATGCACATGTCCAACTGTTCAAGGTTTCAGTACTTTCTGCACAACTTGCTGATCTCTAACAAGGAGCTTAATGGCAAAATTAAGTTGTGTGGTATTCATCATCCAATTCTGCAGGGCATTCTTTACAATATAAAGCAGTCAACAGAGTGGTGTGTAGCCAAAGGACGTCCACGTTGTTGCCTTTCTGTGACTCTTCCAGTCTCTCTGTATCTCTGTTATAGCCTGTTGTTGACATTCTTTTACACTCTAAACTCAGTGGCCACGTCCATCTTGCTTGAAGCCGCACAATGGCAAGGTGCTGTTGATTAATTGTGAGGTATTGTTTTGGTCTCATGATGTCAAAATGTGAACAGCATGATGAGGGGGACTGCTTAAATTCCAATTCAAATTGATCTAAAAAATTTATTCAGGGATAAAAAAAAACACCAAAGCCTGATATGAAACATAGGTATTTGAGAAAAGCCACGATAGAAAGATAGTCAGGACCTGTCTTTAATAATATAAGTAAAAACCAAAAATACTAGAAATGTATAAAAATAGGGTAAAGATAATAATTATAACTTTTATTATTATTACCATTTAATAAAATATCTCAAAATTAGATATGGAAGTTACGAGGAACGGCTCGCGTAGCATGATGGATAATGTAGTTTCCTTCCTAGTCTCCACATGTAGTTACATGATTTCTGGCGCAGACACATTTGAATCTTACGGACGCTGGAGTGGGGTAAATGATTTGATTTATCTCCACCTGTGGGCTATTATTACTTGTATATCTACACCTCGCATTACTGATCTTAGTCTGCAATAGCTGCCACATCATACTACTGCACACTATTGAAGGGATCCATTTTTGCCAAACATGCCTTCGTATATATCTCATCATTTTTTGTCATAAAAACATGGGGGTAAGTTGTTATGTAATTTTTCTTGTTTCAGTATTAATGTTTGCTGGTTCCTGATTGAAACCCTAAATTCAGGGGGAAAGGAGTCGAACGTTGAGATGCTTTTTTTCTGAGTGTTTGTTCACAGGTTAATAGTGTATTGCACCTTTGAGCACTTTTTCTTTTTTTTTTGGTTTCCCTTTTTCTTTTTGTCCCTGTGTTCTTTGTATATGTTCTATGTATCCTGTCTGTTAATGTGTATCTTGTTTAGGGTTAAGTATTGGTTTTGATAGTTTAGGTTACAGATTGCCCTTATCGAGGCAATTTACCCATTTTTGTATAGGTAGCTTTAGTTTGTTTAGGGATATTTTTTAAGGAATCTAATTTTGAGGTATTTATTAAATGGTTATAATAATAAAAGTTATATTTTATCTTTACCCTAGGTTTATACATTCTAGTAGTTTGGTTGGAGATTCAGGGATCAAACACTTGTTGTGACTTTTGTCCTTGTTAGAGATCAGGAAGCTGTGCAAAAAGTACTGAAACATTGAAAAGTTAGACATGTGCATTCTAAAGTTAAAGTGATGGGTTCTACATTTTAGTTAATTTAAAAAAAAAAAAATTCAAGAAAGTTTAAGTTCATCCTGGAATTTCAACCAAAAGCCAAATATCCCTAACTTTATGTGAGTAGTGTAAACCATACAATGCTTAATTGACAGTTATGCCATTACATAAAGCTGAGATATCTTACAATACAAATAAATATGAAATTGTTATAATGTATAAATTTGTAAATATCCTATAATAGGACTTCATGTCTTCATGACTTCATGCCATGTATTCCTATAAGAGTAATACATGGCAGACGAAATGGCGTTATCTGTTATCTGATTATGTTTAAGATTTGTGTTTTGCGATTATTATCGACAAATTTGAAATCAGTACGGTATTTACGTTGATCGGATTTTTAGATCACGCGATAATTTTTAGGTTATAAATCTGTGCGATAATCTAGTAATATTGCGCCATTTTTGGCGCCTCCTGTCATTTTGGCGGCCCAGCCAAATTCAGGCTTACAGAATAGAGCAGGGTGAGATGTGTGGCGGGACGTCATGGAATAGGGATGTGTTATATGGTTGCGATGGCTGGAATAAATAAAAATCACATGACCTTGTTTTACATAGAACAGCCCTTCCTGTTCATGATCAGTGTGTGTCAGTATCTCACAAAGCTGTAGGGATCGTGCGCTCTGCCTGGTGCAAACAGCTCAGCGTAAATATTCAATTTGTTCAAGAGGGGTCAGCTCTACTTAGCTGGGATCCTTAGAACTCTCTCAGGTTAGTCAGGAGATTGCAGATTTTAGGTTGTTAGGCAGAGGAATTTTTAAAGGAGGATTCTACGTGTAAAAAAAATTATACGTTGAAAAAAAAACCTTTTTGCTGTAAAAAACAAAAGGTTTTATGAGGTTCTTAGTTCACTCTTTTGCGCATAATGCTTAAGCCCACTTTCGACTTCCAAGAGACCTCAATGCAGGGTGTGTCCTACACTACGTTACACTATCGCTATAATTTTCTATGTGGTCAATCCAGACCTACTTTCAGGATGTGAAGGCACAAACACTGAAATAATTGAACTCATTAAAAGTCTAATGTCGACGTGGGTGGGTGCTAAAATCCAAGATGGAGGAGCCCATCCCCCCATATTTGTAATACACAAACCACACAATTTGGATCAGCACTCCAAAAAGGGTATAGAGATAGGTGCCACGCTGTGTCGGCTGTAGTCTGATAACATATAAACTATAACAGCAGCAGCACACAAAAAAAAAATAAATAAAAATTTACGTTGAAAAAAATTTTGCTTTAAAAAAACAAAAAGTTTTATGAGGTTCTTAGTTCACACTTTTGCGCAAAAAACTCGACTTTAAGGCCCACCTTCGAACTTCCTACGTGACCTCAATTGTAGGTGGGTCCTTACACTCGTTCATAACGCTATAATTTCTCTGTGGTCTATTCAGACCTACCTTGAAGAATGTGAAGGGCACCAACCATAAATTCATTGCACGAAGGGTGGGGATTAAGCAGTTTTGGCGCTAGAAAGGTGGTGAACTAAGAACCTATAATACTTTTAGTTTTTTTTAAACGCAGAAAGTTTTTTTCAAACGTAATTATTTTTTATTTTTTTTTTTTTCTTGTTGTGTGTGTGTTTTGTTATTATGTTTAGAATTACAAGCCGAACAGGCGATGCAACCTTTATATCTATAGCTTTTGGAGGAGCTGATCCAAATTGTTTTGGGTGTTGATGTATTTACATAATAGGGGGGATGGGCTGTTCCTCCATTTGGATGTTTAGCACTCCACCCATCTACATAGAATCTTTTTTAATGAGTTGCAATGTATTTCAGTGGGTTGGTGCCTTCACATTTGAAAGGGCTAGGTCTGGATTGGGGACCACTGGGAGAAAATTTAGCGGTTTGTGTAACGTCATTCGTGTAGGACCCACATGCATTGAGGTCTCGTTGGATAGGCGAAGGGTGGGCTTTAAGCAGTTTTTGCGCAAAAGTGTGAACTAAGAACCTATAAAAATCTTTTGTTCTTTTTTTAAAGCAGAAAGATTTTATTCAATCGTTTATAATTTTATTTATTTTTTTTTTGTGTGCTGTGTTATGTTAGTATGTATTCGATTACAGCCGACACAGCGTGCACCTATATCTATAGCTTTTGGAGGTGCTTGTTTCCAATTTGTGTGTTGTGTTTCTACCGCTGTAAAGTACAGGGTGGAGCGGGGGTGGGGGGTCCCGAGAGGCGAAACACAGGACAAGCTCTTTAAAGCATACTGGATATTGTGATTGCAGACATTGCATTTGCATTAGCTTTATTATTAAAGTTTACTGTTGAAATATTATTTGGGATTTGGGCCCCCCAAAACTTATATTAGGTAAGATCTTTTCAATAACTGCAGGTCTATTTGTTAGGTGCTAAACTCCACTTTGTTATGTAAAATTTTTCAATGGTTTTTTTTAAAAATTTTGATTAGATTTTTAAAGGGGTATTGCTTTTTTTTAAACCCAATTTTTACCCCCCCTTTTTTAACCCAAAAAAATACCAAATCCTATAATTTCAATACTTTTTTTCATTTTTCCTTTCCAATTTTTTTAATCCTTCAAAAAATTTAACCACAAAAACACCACAAATTTAAAAAACCCAAAAATTAATTTTTTATTTAAATTTTTTTTTTTTTTTCCCACCCCAAAATTTGTTGAAAGGGGGGTCCCTTGCAGTTAAATTTAAAAAACCCCCAAATTGGTAGTCCCCACAGGTGAATTAAATAGGTCCCAAAAAATTTTTTATTACCCGTATAGATTTCAGTCGTGTTTTATCCCTTTTTTCCCCAGCCCTATTTGTTAATGAGCCCCTTGCAGTTAAATTTGAATCCAGCAATTGTTTTGTCCCCACAGGTGAATTGATAGGTCCCAAAAAATACCTTTTATTATCCGTATACTTTTTCGATAGTGTTTTTTGCCTTTTCCCCAGTCCAATTTGTTGTAGAGCCCCCTTGCAGAAAATTTTAAATCAGCAATTGTGTAGCCAAGGTGTTTTGATAGGTCCCAAAAAAATCCCCTTTTTTTTCCGTAAAATTTTCGATAGTGTTTTTCCCCTTTTCCCAGTACAGATTTTTTGATGAGCACCTTGCAGTTAAATTTGAACCCAGCAATTGGTAGTCACCACAGGTGAATTTTGGTCCCAAAATACTTTTTTATCCGTATTCATTTAGATACGTGTTTTTTGCCCCTTTTGCCCCGTCCATATTTTTTGATAGAGCAACCTTGCAGTTAAATTTGACCCAGCAATTTTTTTTTGATTTGGGGATTTGAGAATAGCTGTGATTTGCCGTCTTTTAATAAGAGATGTTCCAAAATTTCCTTACCCTCTAAAATTTTTTATCTTTCTGAAATGGGGGAAAATGCAGGTGGAAGGGAGCAAGGGGGGGTAGGACATGGAGGTAGAGGTACAAAGGGAAAGGGTTTCCCCTTTCCCAGTGCTGGCGACAACGGAAGCCGGGATTGTCGGTTGCGGGGCCCGTCGGGCCCGTCTTTAATGGGGCAGGGCCCTGTGAAAACTCAGTAACGAAAAGCGTCGCCAATCTGTTTTCAGTGGTTTTAAAGCAACCTGATCCAGCAGTCTTACCTTTTTTCCTCTCCTTCCGTTTTAAAGCCCAAATTTTCTCTCAGCTTTTCAGCTCCGTCCAATGAGCGAAGGGAGCCCCAAAATTCAAAACGTGTACCCCCCAAATGTGGATAATTTCCCTTTTCTGAAAAACCATTTGATGACAAAAAGCGGTTGGGGTCGGAAAGCATTTAAAAGATCAAAGGCCAAAGAGGATGATTTTTCTGCTTGACACCCAGTTATGATGCCTCAGGGAGGAAAGGAAGCGGTCAAACGGCAAAAATCCGGGGTCGGTGGCAAAATTTCCTTGAGTCCCTCTTTTTGTAGCCCCCAGTCCCGGATGCAGAATGTCGGCGACGGAAGTACCTGTTTTTGATGAGATGATGCGACATTGGGATCAACGTGGTCTTTTCGAGAATTTTTCTTGCGAGCGCTTCATCACTGGAGAGGGGAAGACGAGGGGTAGTGTCAGTAGGGTCCCGCCTCAAAAGGGGAGAGGGCGGTGAAAAGTCCCCTTATATGATTCCGAACCCGGGCAGGGGAAAACCCCTCCTCGTTTCGCCCTCAAAAAGGGCCCGGACTCTTAAGCCTGGGCCTTTTTAGCAAAACCTTTGATTCACCCAGTGATGTCAATTTTGCCTTTGCCGAAATGCCTAAGTAAGGCAAGAATTTAGGTTTTAACCACCACCAACATGCTGTACATGCAGCGAATGATGGGTTGAAATGGAGGCAACACTTGGCCCAAAAAAGGCCAGACCCCCACGCCGGGCCTCCACCCCTGTCACACCCTCTGTCTCCGCCCCCCCGAAAACCCCAAAATTCCTCAGTGCCCATATCTTCGAGTCTGATCGGGTAGCCTCCGTTCGGCCTCCACCCTCGCCCGAGTTACCAACACCACCCGGACCCTCCCACCCCTTTCCTTCCTAGTTTGACGACTGCACGCCCTAAAGCGGCCCGTCTAGGCCGTATTTTGTCTTCCAGGTTTGGGGGCAGAAGAAACACTTTAACCCCAAAAAATCCCAAAGCCCCAAAAACTGAAATGTCGGATTGCCGGCTTTTGGCTTTGAATTTTTTGCCTTTCCTGTGGACACAGTGGGTTTTCCCCCACGTCATGGCCCTTTGCCTGCCCCCAATACCCCAGCGGAGGCATTCTTTGCCAGAAAAGCCCTCCCGCCCTGGCCCCCCACGGTCATCTAAAATTTCAAGCGCATTGTCTGATCTGTGGCGGAAAAAGTCCCTCCCGCCCCTGACAAAGGGGCTAGTAAGCACGGCCAAGGCCCCTATATCTCTGTGACAGCTCACTGGGTGGCTGGGGGGGTGTTTGGGGGTGACGGTGGCTTCCCCGGCTGGGACCTCTTCAAAAAAGCAGGATGGTGCAGGGTTTTCCCCCCAAGGTCCTCTGGTGGATCATGTGCCCCAGAAACCAGGGTGTTTAAATTAATCGTCTTGGGGCCGCCCCAAAGGTAGGAGCTGTGGAGGGTCTCCGCAACGAGCCCAGCGTGGTGGGTGCAAGAAACCTTGTGCCAGGAAAGGTGGTGTGCGATAACGGGCAAAAATTGCTGGCCGCCTTAAGATCGGTAGGTGGAGCAACCCCTTCCCTGGACATGTCAGAACCTTGTGTCCAAAATTTTTCTAAAGAGCTACCCGGGTTTGGGATGCCTGTTGGGGAAAGGCTAAAGGGTTTGAGTTCGATTTCCCCCCGGGTTTCGCACCTGCTTGTCCGCCTTGCTGGTTGCAGGTAGTGGGCCCCTCCCGCAACCATCTCATTGTTGAGTGGAACACGCTGGAATTACCCTCCAATGCCCCGGATTGGGGCGCAGGCAAGCCATTAGCAGTATGAAGGACCAGGCCTGCAAGCAGCGGGCAGCCTCGGGGGGGTTTGAGCCCCGAGAGTGGGGTGGTAAAAGAGCTCTGCACCACCCTTGCCGTTTTGAAGAAGCCCCCAAAAAATGGTCTGTGGGACAAGCCCTTGTCAGCTGGGATTGTGGTGTCTTAGTTCGGAATGATGTTGGCATCTGAAAAACGGTCCCCCCAGCGACGGAGAAGGAAAAAGGAACAGTGCGGACACAGGCCTTTTGTCCCTCGAATCCAAGGCCCGACAGTTTCTCAATTTTTTCGGTCTTATTAGGCATGGTTCGGGGTCCAGGGCTAGTGAAGGCGGCGCATCAGCTTCGGGTGCATCATCTCAGGAAGTCGGGCTGTGTTGAAGTGTGCGGAAGAAGGGAGGAGGAAAAGGAGGAGGTATTCCCCAGGGCACAAAAACGTTTAAGACGTCCCCGCCTTGGAAAGGGGGTTGGCGCGAATTTGAGGCGGGGGGAGGGAAAATGAGGGGGGGGAAAAATCACTTTGCTAGTGCCCCTCGACCCAGGGGCTTGGGAAAATCAAAGGCTCCATTTTTCAAAAGAGTGCTTGGGGTGTCCTTTTTCCCCCCCAAAAAAGATCCCCGCATTAAGGCCATCAAAATGGGAAAAAAGTTACTGGGTTTGGGCCCCCCTCCCGGATCCCCGGTACAAAACAAAAAAACAGCATTTCCTTTCCACCCCCCAAAAAAAGGGATTAAAATTGGGGAGGGAAATGGGAAAGGGCCTTTGCTATTGATCAACTGGAGAAAATCTGTTTTCGTCTGCTTTTTACGGTCCCCCAAAATTTCAAGGGTGGAAAAAAAACTTTAAAACGAGGGGGAAACCCTTTGGGGGAGTGCCAAGTAAAGGGGGTAAACGGGAGCAAACAGGCGGTGGGAGAAGGGCCCCAAAAAGGGTGAAACCTTTTGGCAAAAACTTTTTTTTTCCAAAATACCAAAAGGGATAAAAAGGGCACACATCCAAAAAACACAGAGACCAGGGTTAAGTCATGGGTGCAAGGGGGTTTTCTTTGGGCTCAACACCGATGTTTTTTGTATATGTTTTCCCGGGGGCCCAAAAGATTTTGGGTATCCAAAAAGAAAAGAAGGGGCCCGGGGGCTCGCTCGGCCACGCCAAAAGAGGTGTTTTCCCGCCCAGGCCAGGGGTCAATTAAACCTTAGCGGACCTTAAGGGGACAGTGGAGGAGTCAATTTTCAAAACAAAACGGGATCGGGTTTCCACAGTTTTTTGGATTTTTTTGACTTTCATCAAAAAATGAATTTAGGCATGGATCTTTGGGTGTTTTTGTGGCCCCCAAATTTCCGGGGTCCAAAGGGGTTGGGTTTCGGTTTTACTTCACCCTTTTTCCCCCTTCAAAACCCGGGAAAAGGTCCTCTTGAAAAAAATTTTTTTTTAAAATGATCATTTTTTTTTTACCCGCAAATTTTTTTTTTCCCGGTTTTCCCCAAAAGTTCATTTTTTTTTGGGGTTTTTTCTGGGAGGAAGAGGGGAAAGCAGCAAAAATTTCATTTACAACAAACCCATTCCATTTTTCGCACCTTTTCTTTTGAAGTTTTCGCCCTTGTCAATGGGTTTTTTTTAGGTCCCTTTGGATTTTGAGTTTCCAGGTATTAATTAAAGGTTTCCCTTTGGAAAAAAAGAAATGGGGGGGCTTTTGAGTTTTGGGGAATTTCCCCCACACCCAAATTTTTTTAATTTGTGGCCTTTAGAAGTTTTTAAAATTTAAAAAATTTTGGGGTTTTTGGGGGTCAATTTTTCTGTGAGATACGCAATAAATTTATGGTTTCCTTTTGGAAAAAAAAAAGAAATGTGGGGTTTTGTGTGGATTTCTCCCTTTACAAATTTTTTTTAAAAAAGGGGTGAAAAGTCATTTTTTTTTTAATTTTTTGGGGGGGTTTTAATTTTTTTGGGGTTTTTAAAAATTTTTGCAAATTCAAATAGGGTCCTTTTTTCTAAAAAAAATGTTGTTTCTTAAAGCATTTGTTTTTCAAAATTGGTTTCCCAAAATGGCCCTTAAGGGTCATGTTTTGAATTTTTGGGGGCCCCCTTTTGGTGTGGGCATTTTTTGGGTTTTCTACCCGGGTTTTTTTTTATAAAAAAAATATTGTTTCTAACAGACAATTTGTTTTTTCACAAATTGTTTAAAAGTGGTTTAAGGGTCCAAGGGTTTTTAAATTTTTGGGGGCATTTTGTGTTTAAATAAAGTATTTAAAATTTTTCAAAAGGGCCTATTATAAAAAAATTTTTGTTTTCTAAACAGACATTTTTTTTTTGTCACAAAATTTTCAAAAAAGTGGGCTCATGGATAAAGGTTTTTAAAATTTTTTTGGGGGGAAATTTTTCTGTGAAATGCAGGTATTTTCTAAAGGTCCTATTGTAAAAAATGTGGTTTCTAAAACCCGGGAAATTTTTTTTTTAAAAATTGTCAAGGTTGGCTTAAGGGGTGATGGGTGCTTTTTCAGAAAAGGAATAGGTTTAAAGGCACTGTTAATGGAAAACATTTTTTGCCAAAAAATTTCTTTGTTTTTTGCCCAAGGGTTTTTTAAATAGCTAGCAATTCCCCGTTTTTGAAATAAACCAATTTTTAAAAAATTAAAAAAAGAGGGAAAAAAAAGGGCATGGGGGATTCCCCTCCCTTTTTTAAAAAAATGTGTTTTCTAGAATTAAATAATAAAAAACTTTGCCTGGTCAAAATTTTTCCTTTTAATTTTTACAAGGGGGGGGTAAGGGGAAAACTTGAAACCAAAATGTTGGTTTTTTCAGAGGGGAATTTGGGGTTGGGAGAAAGGAAAAGAGGAAAAACCGAAAAAAGAGGGGCAAAATTTCCCCCAGCAGTTGAGTTTAAAAAGAGAAAAAGAATGCCCAAAAAAAAGGGGGAACCCCCGGGGGATAACAGGGGGGCGGTTTAACCCCAAACCCGTATTTCCCAAATGAAGCTCAATTGGTCGCAATCAAAACGGAGGGGGAAGCGTTTCCCAGGCTTGGGAAAGTTTATGAGGAAAAGGGGCGGAGGGCTACTAAAAACTTCCGCATCTGCCCTTTAGCACGATATTTTTTGTTGCTGGGTTTAAAAAGGGAAATTTTTTTAAATAGGATGACGGACGCCAGCCGGGCTTTTTTCACCGCCCCATTTTAAAATCTGGCCCTGGCAATTTGGAAAACCCCCGTGTTTTAAAAGATGGGGACGCTTTCCTGGGCTCTCACGCACCCCCTGTAAGTATTGGCACTGGAGGGTGGCCTCCGGGGGTTTTAGATGGTGACGGCGCACTAGTTTTTACCGTTTTGGGGCCCCTCGGAGAGCTTAAATTTCTCTTTAAAAAAAAAGATTTTTTAAAAAGGGGGATTTCTGTGGGTTAAGTAGTTCCAGGGTGGACACAAATTGCACAATTTGAGGGTTTAAAATTTTTGGGGGTTTGGGGTTTTATGGGGTCAATTTATTTGTCTCCGGGGAGGGCTGTCCCCAAACCCCTGGGAAAAAAGGGGTTTTGGGGGAAAATTTTAAAACCCTTGAATTTTTGGGGTGAATCACTTCAGAAGCCGGAGGACAAATTTTTTTTTTTTTTTCTTTTTTTTAACTAAGAAGTGTTTTTGGGGGTTTATTAGGACCCTTTTTTTATTAATTATGGGGTGTTCGGACGAATTAACAAAATCTTTCACGTGTAAAAAAATTTCCTTTAAAAACTGAAGGAAGGGGGGTATGTTGTATGTTTTCACACTTGAAAAAAAAGCCAAAAAAAGGGTAATAATGTTTAAAATTTAAATAAAACTTCCCAAAAAATTCTGTAAACAAAAGTCAGTTACCAAAAAAAAACTAAATGGCAGTCCAAATGTACAAAAAAAGCAGGGTGCCACTTTGTTTATCTGTGGAATTTAAAAAGGGTTTTGGGGTCTTGGGTGGGGGCCCAGGACAGGGGATATTTTATGTCCAGTTTAAACTTAAATTTGGGGGTTGAAAGTTTCCCTTTTTTCCCGGGACTTTTTAAATGTGGGGGTCATTGGGAGGTTTGGGGTCTGCTGTTTTGGGGGAAAAGGGCAAGGGGATTTTGTCAATGTCCGTGAAAAATAAAATGGGCTTGAAAGACTCCCAAATTTCCCCGGCCCCTTTTTTAATTTGTGGGGGCAGAAAGGTTTAATGGTCATTCTGCGGTTTTTCCCGGACGATATAGGAAAAAGGGCCAGTTCAACAAAAATTTGGGGGTTCAAAGACCTTTTCCCGGCTCCTTTTTTAATTTTGGGGGGGAAAACGGTTTAATGGTCATACTGCGGGTTTGGGGAAAGGGATAGTCAATTTTCCCCGTTTTAATAAAATGGGGTTTTAAAAAACTCCTTTTTTCCCGGGCCCTTTTTAATCTGGGGGTTTTTGCAGGTTTGGGGCTCATGCTTTTGGGCCCCGGGGCAGGTATAGTCAATTTTCCAGTTTTTAAAAAAAATGGGGGGTTGAAAGGGCTCCTTTTTCCCCCGCAAATTTTTTTAAAATTTTGGGGGGAACCCGGGCAGGTTTTAAAAAGGGATACGGGGTACAGGACCGATTTAGTTAAATGTCCAGTTCGAAAATTTTTAAATTTGGGGGTTGAAAAAACTCCTTTTTCCGGGGACCCTTTTTTTTTGGGGTCATGCCCGGTTTGGGGCTTTGGGTGGGTTCCAGGACAGGGATAATCAAAGTCACGTTCAAGTAAAATGATGGTTCAAATCATACTGCCTTCTGGCACTTTTTAATTTGTGGGTCATGCAGGTTTAAGGGTCATGCTGTGGTACAAGACAGGGATAGTGAATGGTCTGTGAGTTTTTTTCTGTGGCTTTTATAACCTAAGTGTGTTGCCTAAGATGTAGCACGTATCCATTTGACTGTTGTGGATGTTAATTCCAGCTTCTCCATCCCTGTTTGGGTGTAAGAATGAAGGTGTTGTTCCTCTCCCATAGACTTTAATGGTCATCGGCGATAATCTATTATCGACTATCGGATATCTTATTGATAATTGCCGATATCGACTATCGACCCGATGACGATAGTCAACGTAATCACTCATCACTATTTAAGAGCTGTAATGGTTTCTCGAGCTTGGTTATTCATAGATTTTTTTTCAGATTTTTTTTCGTGATACACAAGGCTTTAGGTTTATGCAATTTTAACATCATAATTTTTTTTAATAATGTCAGACAAAACTGTAAAAATAAAAAAGAAATGCTTGTTTTTTAATTTTTAAGGTTTGCAATTGCATCGCCTCTCTATTACATCACTAGGATACAAGGATTAGTTGCTCTTTGAAATGTTAGTGTTATTTTTAAAAAATAGTTTTGTCTCATTTATTTGTTTTACTTATTGTGTCCCCTCTAAGATTAGAAAATATCCTGTTTTGTGCATTTTTTTTGCATATTTTTTCATTAGTGCTGATTTCCCTGTAATTGTGCTTGCTTCGGAAGCACATATACTAAAATTACAACGATACAGAGAAGATTAGCATGGCCCCTGCGCAAGGATGACAAGCAAATTCGTGAAGCGTTCCATATTCTTTCACTAACTTCTTCTCTTGGCCTCTCGCAGTTTACTGACTCTCCAACCCACAAGGATGGGAACTCTCTTGATCTGGTCTTCTGTCATCTTTCCTCAATTTCTAACTTCACTAATTCTCCTTGTATCTAATACAAATATCAGTCGCACACTAAAAACTAAGTAAAACATCAAGGTATATAGGAATTTTCGAAAATGCATTACTGCTGAGGAAATATGAAAACCTGGGATTCTTAGTTCGCAGTTTTTGATCAAAAATTGTTTAAGCTCACCTCCCAATAGCATCAAGGGGATCCCAGTACAGGTGAGTCCCTAACACTAACATGTTACCTCACTAGGAGTCCATTCAGACTACAACATCTCAGGGAGTGATAGGAACTTACTACGGAATTACCCTGCACTGGTTTAAGAGGTAGGCAGAGTGCAGCAAGCCAATGAGGTTGCCATTCCTCAAATAGACTACAAAACTTGGTTAGGCTGTGCACATCCAAAATATATTTTAAAAAAAACGTAAGCATAGGTGCACACTGGCAAGGCAATAGCATACATCTAATACAAATATCAGTGGCACACTAAAAACTAAGTAAAACATCAAGGTATATAGGAATTTTTGAAAATGCATTACTGCTAAGGAAATATGAAAACCTGGGATTCTTAGTTCACAGTTTTTGATCAAAAATTGTTTAAGCTCACCTCTCACCTAATTCTTCTTATGCTCTCTCTGACCACAACCTTATCTCCTTCGTTATCACTAATTCTCAGCCTTCTCTGCACAAACCTGCTCATCACACATTCCGAAATATCCGCTCCATTAATACTCGGGAACTCACAGACACCATACAGTCCTCACTGCCCCCAATCTCCTCCCTCTCCTGTCCTGACCAGGCTATCAAACATTACAATGAAACTCTCCCTGGACATGTTGGCACCACTCACACACCGCACCACCAGAGTCAGATGCCCGCAGCCTTGGTACACGCCTCAGACTCGCCATCTGCAGCGCTGTTCCAGGTGTGCTGAACGTCTGTGGAGAAAGTTGAAGCTACCTGCAGACTTTCTCCACTACAAATTCATGCTCAGGACTTATCACACTGCCCTTCACAGCGCCAAACAAAATATTTCACCTCCCTCATCTCAACACTACACAACAACCCAAAACGCCTTTTTGACTCCTTCCACTCCCTCCTAAGGCCTAAAGCTCAGGCCCCAGTTACTGACCTCTGCGCTGAAGACCTTGCGACTCACTTCAAAGAGAAAATTGAAAATATACGGCAAAACATATCTCAGTCCCCAAGTAATACCCATCCCATCCCATCCCCTCCCGCACGTCCTCTAATCTACTCTCAGCCCTTGACCCGACGAACGAGGAAGAAGTGTCCAGGCTTCTCCTGTGTGGGGCGCCCCAACCACCTGCTCTATGACCCCAAATTCCCCCACCTTGTCCAGTCTATTTCTCCAGCTGTCCTCTCTCACCTTACTGCAATCTGTAACCTCTCTCTCTCCACTGGGATCTCTCCATCTTCCTTCAAACATGGCATCATAACCCCTTTACTAAAAAAGTCCACTCTGGACCCGTCCTGCGATGCTAATTATCGACCAGTCTCTAATCTGCCCTTCATCTCTAAACTCCTGGAACGCTTGGTCTGCTCTCGCCTGATCCGCTATCTCTCTACTAACTCTCTTCTTGACCCTCTGCAATCAGGTTTCCGCACCCTACACTCCACGGAAACTGCCTTAGTTAAAGTCTCAAATGACCTCCTAACAGCAAAATTCTCAGGGTAACTACTCATTGCTGCTTCTCTTGGATCTCTCTGCGGGCATTTGACACTGTTGATCCCCACTTCCCCTCCAGCATGCTAAATGCCATTGGCCCCCAAAGGACCCCGCTCTCGCTTGGTTTCTCATCTTACCTGCCCTGATCGCTCCTTCAGTGACTCTTTTTTCAGATCTACCTCCCTTCTCTACCTCTTGATGTTGGATTTTCTTCAGGATCAGTTTCTAGGTCCTCTCCTTTTTTCACTCTACACAGCCCCCATTGGACAAACCATCAGCAGATTTGGCTTCCAGTACCATCTCTATGCTGATGACACCCAATTATACACCTCCTCCTGTGACATCAGTCCTACTCTCCTACAAAACACCAGTGACTGTCTTGTCCGCTGCCCTCTGACATCATGTCCTCTCTCCATCTGAAACTAAACCTCACAAAAAACGAACTTCTTGTCTTTCCGCCATCTACTAACCAACCCCAACCTGCTATTTCTGTTTCTGTTTGTGGTAACACCAATACTCCTCGGCAGCGGCCCGCTGTCGGGGGGTTATACTAGATTCTAAATCTGACCTTCACACCCCATAAATCCAATCCCTTGCCCGCTCCTGTCACCTGCACCCCAAGAACATCTCCAGAATCCGTCCGGCTCTCACTGTGGAAACAAGTCAAACTCTCATTGTGGCCCTTTATTTTTTTCTTGCCCTTGACTACTGTAACTCCTTGCTAAATGGGTTTCTCCCTCTCTGCAAACTCTCCCCTCTTCAATCTGTCCTGAATGCAGCAGGCAGGCTCATCTTTCTCTCCAGCCGCTATAATAATGCCTCTACCCTTTTTGGTCAGTAAACTGCACGGGTTTGGGCCCATCCAGTGCAGGATACAGTATAAACTCAGCACTCTCACCCATAAAGCTCTCCACAATGCTGCACCCCCCTACATCACCTCCCTTGTCTCTGTCTACCACCCGACCCGCTCTCTCCGCTCTGCTGCTGATATCAGGTTACACTCATCACTCAACTGAACCTCTGATGCCCGTCTCCAAGATTTCACACGTGCGGCACCAGTTCTCTGGAATATGCCACCGCAGGCGATCAGGCACATTCACAACCCTCATAGTTTTAAGAGGGCCCTGAGAACACATCTTCTCAGTCTGGCCTACTAAGATCCCTAACTGCTATCACACACATTTGTCACTCCCTACACTAGGGCACTCACAGGCACTTATCTGTAAAATAGATGTACTGTCAGGGTGGCAGGTTCATCCATTTTCATGTAAACCACCCCCTATTTATGAAACATGGCTGGACCATTGTAAACTTGGCACTTGTCACCCTTTGTTTCACCCATACACCCTAATATATTGTAAACTCTCACGAGCAGGGCCCTCACACCTAGTGTCTCATCTGTAAGTTCTTTTAATGTGTAATGTCTGTACGTTTACCCTTGAATTTGTAAAGTGCTGCGGAATATGTTGGCACGATATAAATAAAGAATATTATTATTATTATTAATAATTGGGCCTGATATGCAGCTTACAAGGAAATTAGAGCCCCCAGCACTGACTGCAGGGCTGTTAAACCTGGTAACACCCAGCAACAAATGCAGTTTCCTGGCCTTAAGGCTTCTTGCTAAGCTGCATACACACAACTTATTGAGTGCTATATATACAGTGATCAGGAATGCAGAGACATTAATTAACAGTCCATGCCTTCTCTCTGGAGAATCCTGTAGCAATATGTTATATGATGTGTGACCTCTGGGGATCTCACTGTTTGTTAATGTGTACTATAATGACATCGCAACTTGTTGGTTCTATGGTCACGGACCTGGTCAGACACATGTGTAATGGCAACTTATACCCAATGTAATAAAGTGTCTGAAGACATCCTCTGAGTGTGATCCATCATAAGCAACAACTAACAGAACAAGTTCATCTGTCACTGACAGCCAGCTTTTCATTCTCGCAGCTGCATGATCTCTGTAAGCTGCAGACTCTGCAAGGATGTTCAGGAACATACATGTAAAACTCCATACAGACTGCGATTCAGGTGATTGTCAAAATTATACATCAGAAAGATTCTCTAGTATACCTCCAATGGAAAGCTCCTAAAGGGAATGTCAATTTTAACCCCTTACCACCGGAGCCAGTTTTAGCCTCTCTGACAGAGCCCCATTTTTGACACTTTAACCTATCCATGTGATTCAGAGATTGTTTTCTCGTGACACATTGTGCTTTAAGATAGTAAGAAATTTTGGTCCAAAAAATGCTTGTTTATTTGTAAAAAAAAAATCAAAGAATCGTGAAAAATTTGAAAATTTACCAATTTTAAACTTCACAAATTTCTGCATGTAAGACAGATAGTTATTCCACTCAAAATAGTTTATAACTAGCATCTACCATATGTCTGCTGTAGTTTGGGATCATTTTTTTAAAATGTCTTTTGTTTTTTCTACGACATTAGGGGGCTTAGAAATTTAGTAGTAATTTCAAAATTTTCAACAAAAATTTTCAATATACATTTTTTAGGGACCAGTCCAGTTTTTAACGTGACTTTGATTGACCTGTAAAGTAGATACCCCCTAAATACCTGATCTAAGAAACTACACCCCTTAAAGTATTCAAAACCGCATTTAGGAAGTTTATTAACCCATTAGGGGTTTTTACAGAATTTAAGCAAAGTGGAAGAGAAATTTCAAAATTTCACTTTTTTTTTTTGCAGATTTTCAATTTTTATACATTATTCACAAGAATACGGTAAATTTGATCAGGGATATGCAACTTAATATTGATTCCCTAGATTCTTCCGTTTTCAGAGATATCCTATATGTGACCCTAGTGCATTATTTGACTCAACCACAAGCCCCAGAATAGGAGGAGCACCTACTGGACTCTGGGGTCTCATTTTCATTACGATTTTATTTAGGGGCCCTTTCAGGTTTGCGGACACCCTAAGGTGCTAAAACTTAATAAACTCCCTAAAAATACCCCATATTGGAAACTACACCCTTTAAAGGGAAAATAAACCAGGGGGGGTATTTAGCATATCGACCCACAGGCTGTACAACATTTTTTAGCGTTAGGCTGTGAAAATGAAACAAAAAAGTTGCAATTTTAGCTGAAAATGTTAATTTTTACAAGGTATCCTGGTAAAAAAGCACCCAAAACCTTGTTAAAGCAATTTCTTCCAAGCTCGGCAATACCCTACATGTTGGGGGTAAACTGCTGTTTTGGGGGCATGGCAGGGGGTACAAGGAGGGAGCGCTATTGGCTTTTGGAACGCAGATTTTGGGGGGCCATGTCGCATTTACAAAGCCCCCCAAAGTACCAGAACAGGTGAAACCTTCCAGAAGTCACCCCATTTTGGATTCAGCACACCTCATAGATCTCATCTAAGGGTGTATTGTACATTTTGGGTGCACAGGTGTTCCAAAGTTTATTTTTTTTGCATTGGGCTATGAAAATGAGCGGAAAACGCAATTCCGCCATTGTTTTTTGGGCTTCAATTTTAAAAGCGTCGCCGTGCAGTATAAATGACAGGATATCTTTACTGTGGGGGTCGGTACATTTGCAATAATATAGATTTTATATAGTTTTTTTATGTTTTATTACTTTTACACAATAGAAATAGGTCTATAAAAAATTACGTTTTTATGTTGTCCTGTTCTGACAGCCATAACATTTTCAGTTTTCTGTATATGGAGCTTGTTTTTTGTGGGATGAGTTGACGTTTTTTTTTAGTCCATTATGGGGGCAATAAGCCGCTTGGATCACTTTTATTAAAGGTTTTTGTTTTTTTGAACAAAAAACAGCATTCCTGGTAGTGTTTTTTTTATTTTTATTCTTTAACACGGTCACCGTGCATGTATAACTGACATACTAGTATTTACTCAGCAGGGTCGATACGATTACGTGATACCCAATTTGTATATTTTTTTATGTTTTACTGCTTTTACACAATAAAAACACTTTTATTCAAAAAGGAAAACACGTTTTTTCATCACCATAGTCTGAAAGCCATAACTTTTTTATTTTTCCGTGTACGGAGCTATGTAGGGGCTTGTTTTTTGCGGGAAGAGTTGACGTTTTTTACTGGTATCTTTTTTGGGGTGACAAGACTTTTTGATCAGTTTTAAATCTGTTTTTTGGAAGGCAGGGTGAAGAAAATACTGCAATCCTAGTAGTGTTTTTTATTTTTATTTTTAACAGCCCTCACTGTGCAGTATCCATGACCAGTTAGCTTTACTCTCTGGGTCGATACGATTACGGCGATACCCTAATTTATATAGTTTTTTAATTTTGAAGTGTTTTTATTGTTGTTAAAATAAAATTTATGCATCGCTGTCTTCTGAGGCCATAAAATTTTTTATTTTTCTGTATACAGAGACGTGTAATGACTTTTTTTTTTGCGGGATCAACTGAAGTTTAAATTTGGGACAACTTTGGCGTCTATATGATTTTTATGATCGCTTTTTATTCCATTTTATGTCTTTCAAAGGGTGTACAAAAATTTCAATTCTTTTACTGTTTTTTTTTTTTTTACGGCGTTCACCGTACGGGTTAATTAACATGACAGATTTATAGGGTGGGTCGTTACGCACAGCGGTTTATACCAAATAAGGTAACTTTATTTATTTTTTCTCTTTTTGGGGCGATTGGCGTTTGTAAAGGGGAAAAGGGCAGTGTTTTTATTTTATTTTTTGTGTTTGTGTTTTGCTTTTTTTCACTTTTGACATTTATTTTTACTTTTTTCACTTTTTTTTTACTTTTTCTTCTAACCAATTTATCAGATTGCTGTTAGAAAGCAGGCCAGTGCACAGTTATCTACTGTGTACTGGTCGCCATGACCCCTACCTAGTCAAACCCTGCCCACAATGCATTGCGGGCCTGGTGACGTCACAGATGACCCCGGGAAGTGCCGTTCATTTCCCGCGGCCATCAGGTAGGAGATCGCTGCTGAACTGCAGTTCGGCAGCCGCCGGGAAGCAAGCAGGAGGAGCTCACTCCTCCTGCCTGCACCTTCATTATTGCGGCCATGACAGGCTGCGTTAATGAAGCGGTAATCACCCGCGGCCGGAGCTCACTCCGGCCGTGGGTGATACAGCATGCGGCCAGCGGTAATTTACCGCTGGTCCCATGTTGCGATTTGTGCGCGGCTCACCCGCAAAACCCGCGCGATCGCCAGGACGTATGCATACGTCCATTTGCGGGAAGTCACTTCCCGCTAGGGCGTATGCATACGCCCTATGTCGGGAAGGGGTTTTAATATATACCGCACACTATACCATTTTTGTATTGGCCACCAAGTGAAGAAAAGGACAAAGTGTAGCTGAGAGTCCAGGCCTCTTGGCTATGCTATATTAACAAAAGATAGCTCAAATGCAAAGAATCTATATCTGGTTGCTTACTACTACCCTCAACATGATCCTTTGTCAGCTATTAAGCCTTCTAAATGTTTTTAATATCTATAAAGTTAAGTGACAGAAAAAACAAAGGACCAGAGGAATAAAACAAAACTGCAGTAATGCATTTATGTCTTTTGTAACTCTTTATAAAACTGGAGATGACGAAATCTTTCTCTGACAAATCAGGACATACAAGTATCAAGATTTGGTGACAGTTTATTTCAGGAAGTGCTGGAGACAGGTCATTGGGACTGACTCTGTTTTCTTCTAAGTAATCAGATCTAAGTGAATCAACAAGTGATAAAGGACAATTCATCCTCAAGCTTCTTATTCAGCTTTGTAAAGCTGTGGGTATGTTACCAGTAGTAGAACCTGGCATGACGTGAGGACAGACAAAGTGATAACAACTTGCAATGAGTTATTTTTTGTTCTAATCTTTTGAAAAGTTATGGTTCCTGACAACTTGCAGGTAAATTTGATGAGGGGAACTTTTCACCTTAGTTTCAGTTTTCAGGTGTGTTGTAATATAAGTTGCTAGATAATCCATGAGAAATACATGGTCTATCTTCTTTAGAACACTTTCTTTAGATATAAAAGTTATGAACAGAATACAGTGTACTAATGTCAGAGCTCGTCTGTTTCTATATATTAAAACAGCTAAAAGTCGAAAACATAAAGATAGACAAAAGCCTTCAACATTAAGTATAATAGTAAAAAAAAATGTAAACTAATACAAGATAAAAAGAAACCAGGACTGTAAACAACAATAAAGAAACCATGCTGAATATTATAACTGTCATCATCAGATAAATGTAAACCTTTTATCTTAAAGATAAGAGAAAATAAAGCTCACTCTTGTTTCAGAAAGAATTTACAGGTATTTCTTTCCCCACATATTCCTTAGGAACATAACTTAAAGGGGTATTCCCATTTTACTGATTTCCTTTAAACATAGGCAAAGGTAACTAGAGACTATTACCAAATACATTGCTGTTTTGATTTGTTTTCTCTTCAGAGTTAGGAGCAAATCTTATTTCCGGCTTTTGAACAAAAGCTTCCCTAGTTGCCACCACTTCTCTCTTCTCTTATGTGGTGTATCAATGTCCCTTCCTGTTCTGTTTCTTATCTTGAAGATAAGAGCTTGTTTGTGCACTACTTACTGACAAGCTTTAACCCTTTATATCTCTGTAGATCATGTGCACTACAGTCTAGAAACCTCCAGCACTCATGTCACTGTAACAGGCTCAGCTAGGAATAGCAAAGCTGATATCCCAATAACTCCTAAGAACCACCCATAGCCTGATCAGGAAAAGTGAGACTGAAGCTACCTGTGGCTTTATAAAGCAGCATGGTAAAACAAACCCTTTACCACCTTGGATGTGTAGTTGTTAAGAAGGCATTACTCAAAAATGAAATAAGCAAACAAAATGAAAATTCTAAGTACAAAAGTGTACAAGTGAGACGTGGAGTAAGGTTTTATAAACTGATGACTTTAAGTTTGTGATTGTTGGGTACACTAAATTTAGGCATTTGTGCCGACCAAAGCAATGCTGTACACTCTCAAACCATATAAACAGCCATCAGTTATGCATGGAAAGAGCCAAGCAAGTTTGGAGATGTAAAATAACATCTGGAGTCCGGTTTGCATTTGGGCTGATATTTCTGCTTTTCTGTTTCATCAAAGGAAAAGAAAGCTGAAAAATATCAGGTGTGCATCTGTTGCATGTTCAACACAAATTGTGCCTGAAGGACTCCTCTGACATTAATGGGGGTCAATGGGTTTTCCATATGTAAATACAGCATTGGCATGCGTTGATAATTTTGATCCAGGCTTTTTAATGGAACTGCAAATAGAGTCTCCAAGGTTTTATTACATTTTGCCTTTTGGAGCTGCAAAATACATTGTGCAGTACTCTCTGGAAAAAAAAATTAAACTGGAAAAAAAATAATTCTATGCCTCAAGCACACTACGGTGAAGGTTAGAACATACCTATCAACCTAAGAAGCTGCTCATCTCAGAACGAGGAAATTACCACCCCAGAACTCAGAACCCAACATAAATGAATGTACATAGGATTATTGTGATCTTGTGAAGCACAACACTTTTACTTACTATAGCTTCATTGGAGGTTTAAAACACATTCCCTTTAAGAGTTTATTAAATTATCCATATGTTTGTTTCAAATATATTAAACATATTTAATATATGTACAATGGCAACTTTATTAAAGGTTCCCATACAGAAGCATGTTGAACCTAATTGGCCATCCGAATCAACAAAAAAAAATTTATTAAGGCATGTACCACTTAGTGAGAGCGATTTTTATCGACAAAGTGAAATCGGCAAGGTTTTTATGTGTATCGAAATTACCCAGATCATGCCTATAATTAAGGTTTAAAAACGTCATCATCTATTAATAACGCGTGCCTTTTCGGCGATCCTGTAATTTTGGCGGCCAGCAAATCAGTTAACCGAATAAGCAGGGTGAGATGTGTGTGCGACGTCATGACTGGGATGTTGTATGGTTGCGATTGGCTGGAAAAATTCACATGACCATCGTTTTACATAGAACAGACGTTTTTTTAATCCTGTGTCAGCCTCATGTCTCTCAGCGCTCATAGGATAGGACCTGCGTTCTGCCTGTGGCCAATCATGTCTCAGTCGAAATTAGTCTATTTCTGCACAGAGAAACCCTCCTACTATTGACTGTGATCTTCCAATTATAGGTTAGATTAGAGATTTGAACATTATAAGTAGTTATCTAAGAATTTTAACGCAGATCTACCACAGTAATTCACGCGGTGGGCGCGGCGGGGGGGGGGGCCCGCGGGCGAACACAGACAAGCACTATCTATAAAGAACCTGGATAAGTATCACCTAAGATTAGTGTAAGACATTGTAGTGGAAATCTTTATTATTACAGTTTGCTATTGAAATAATTGTGCCAGATATATGGGCACCTGAACTTTATATTGGATAAACAATTTCTGATAACTGCAGAGTCGCTTTGTTAGCTGCAATAACATCCACATTTATTTCATATACAATTTCAGATAGGGTTAAATTTAACCATAACACCTGTGACTGTAGATATATATTCCACCTTGCACTAAAATTACCAACCAGCACTCTATTGTAAGTCACACAGGTTGTTTGCTGCCAAAAATACCGTGTATCTTATTGAAAAACATCACAGTTACGTGTTTTTTTGACTTTTTGCCGCAACCCAGCACTGTTTCAATGGACGCAGCATCTACTAAATCTTAAAAGACATGCCAATTCTAAATTCACCACAGGAGAATTGAAAGGTGCAAAAAATCCCGTTTATTATATCAAAACATTAACAGCTACGAGTTTTTTGACTTTTGCGCACCCAGGGGGGGGGTGGGGGGGGGGGGGGGGGCACATGTTCATTGAACGCAGCATCAACGTAAAATCATTAAAACAGCAATTCTGATATTCACCACCAGGTGTACTTGAAAGGTGCAAAAAATACCGTTTATTATATCAAAACATAACAGTTGACGTGTTTTTGACTTTTGCGCACCCAGCACTGTTTCATGTGACGCAGCATCTACGAAATCTAAAACAAGCAATTCTATAACACCACAGGTTGAATGAAAGGTGCAAAAAATACCGATATTATATCCAAAACATAACAGTTACGTGTTTTTGTACTAATTGCGCACCCAGCTCGTTCATTGACGCAGCATCCTACGGTAAATCTTAAAACAGCAATTTCTATATTCACCACAGGTGAATTGAAAGTGCAAAAAATAACAGTTTTGATTTATATCAAAACATAACAGTTACGTGGTTTTTGACTTTTGCGCACCCATCATCTGTTCATGACGCAGCATCTACGTAAATCTAAAAACACAATTCATATTTCACCACAGTGAATTGAAAGGATGCAAAAAATTACCTTTTTAATTATAATCAAAACATAACAGTTTAACGAGTTTTTTTGACTTTTGCGCACCCAGCTGGCCCCACGGGCACTGTTCATTGACGCAGCATCTACGTAAATCTTAAAACAGCAAATTCTATATTCACCACAGGTGAATTGAAAGTGCAAAAAATACAAGTTTTATTAAATCAAAAACATAACAGCAACAGTGTTTTTGATTGACTTTTGCGCAACCCAGCCACTGTTTCTTGACGCAGCATCTACGTAAATCATAAAACAGCAATTCTATAATCCACCAGCAGGATGAATTTAAAGGTGCAAAAAATACAGTTTAGTTTATATCAAACATAACAAGTTACGAGTTTTTTTGACTTGCGCACCCAGCACTGTTCATGACGCAGCATCTACGTAAATCATAAAACAGCAAATTCTATGATACCCCACAGGTGAATTGAAAGTGCAAAAAATACAGTTTATTATATCAAAACATAAAGTACGTGTTTTTTGACTTTTGCGCACCCATCACTGTTCATTGACGCAGGCATCTACGTAAATCATAAAACACAATTTCTATATATTCCCCACAGGTGAATTATGATGAAAGGTGCAAAAAATAAAAACCAATAACACCAATCCGTTAATTATATCAAAACATAACAGATACGTGTTTTTTGGACTTTGCGCCCATCCAGATTTGTTGATAGACACCTTGAGTTAAATTTAATCCAGCAATATTGTATTATTGATTAGCGGATTGATGAATAGCTGCTGATTTTGCTGTCTTTTTAAAAGAGACTTTTTCCAAAACAATTCCATACCATCACAAATTTTTATATTTCTCGAACATGGAGCGAGAATGCAAGGTGGAACGTCGAGCCAAGATGGTGGGGTAGCACATGGATGTAGAGTAACGAGAGAAGGGTTCTCCATCCAGTTGCTGGCGACAACACGCATGCCAGCGGATCGTCAGTTGCAGGACCGTCAGGATGAAATGGCCTGTCCATCGCTGGGTCAGGGCCTGTGAATCAAATTGTAACGAACAACGTCGCCAATCAGTCCTTCAGTGGTTAATGCAACCTGCATCTAGCATTCTTACCATTCCTCGTCCTCGCAGTCACGCCACAAATGTCGTCATCAGCATCATCAGCATCTGACCAACAAGAAGCAGCCCAAATGGTCACTCTTGAACCCACCACTGTGGATAATCCATATTCTGAAGACCCTCTTTGAGGACAAAAAGCGTTGGGTGTTACAGAAGGCATGTTAAAAGATCAAGAGGCAAAAAGATGCTTTTCTCGGCTCTGACGCCCAGTAACTGATGCCATCAAGGAGGAGAAGGAAGTCGGGTCAATGGCAAAAATCCTGGGCGCTCGGCAACGCCTTGCAGTGCCCCTTGCTTGTAGCCCGCAGCTTCTGATGCAAAAGTCGAGGACGACCAAGTCCACCTGAGTTTGATGATGATGATGAACGACATTGCGGACCCATCCTGTCTTTTCCGCAGAATTGCTAGCGAGCGCTTCATTCCAGTGGGACGAGAGGAAGACGATGGGGTTAGTGTCAATACTGGGTCCCGCCATCAAAAAGGGAGAGGGCGGTCCGCAGAAGTCCGCTGATATGATCCGCCAGCCACGGTCAGCGCAAACCCCGCAGCCTCGCTTATCACCGATGCACTAAAAAAAAGGTCCAAACCTCTCAAGCCTGGGCCTTCTTTGAACAAGCCTCTGATTCACCTCACACCCCTCCAGCGATGTCATATGCCGCCTATGCCGAAAACGCATAATTAGAAGGCTAGAACCTTAAGTGGTATAACCACCAACAACATTTCTAGTCACATGCAGCGAATGCATGAGTTGAAATGGAGGGAACACTTTGGCCAAAAAAGAGCCAACCGACGCCGGGGCCACCAACCAACTGTCACACCCTCGAGTCTCCGCCTCCTCCTCCTCCGTCCACCACCTTAATCCGTTCCTCAGCTGCCCCAATGTCCTCTCAGAGTCAGAACATGGATCACCTCCGCTTCAGCTCCACCGACGCCCCGAGTACTACCATCACCACCAGAGACCCATCCTACCCCTTCTCCCCTTCCGCCATTGACGACCTGCACGTCCTACAGCGGCTAGTCTAGCAGCCAGCCTTCTGTCTCCATGTTATTATGCGCAGAATGAAACCAATTTAACCCAACCAACCCAAAGCCAAAAGCCTGAATGTCGGCATGCCAGCTTTTGGCCTTGGAAATGTTTGCCTTTCCTCTGGTGACACAGATGGGTTCCGCCACCCGTCAATGGCCCTCGCTTGCCCCCAATACCAGAATGCCGAGCAGGCCATTTCTTTGCCAGAAAAAGCCGTCCCCTGCCCCTGCCAAGCCACGGTTTAACCTAAAATTTAAGCGCGATGTCTGCATCATGTCCGTAAAAGTCTCATCCTCACGTCACCGACACATGGACAAGAAAGCCACGGCCAAGCCGCTATATCTCTGTTACAGCTCACTGGGAGAGGGCTGGGTGGATGTTCTCTGGGGGGTGTGTACGGTGAGGGCTCACAGGCTCTTCGCACGCTCTATCAAAACCGCAGGTGGATGGAGCAGGGCTCTTTCCCCCAAGGTCCACTGGTGGCCTCCACGTGCCCAGAGACAACCACCGTGTTGAAATTAATCTGCCCTTGGAGACCGTTCCACACACAGGTCAGGATCTGTGTGACGGCTCTAACACGAGACCGAGCGCTGGCTTGGTGACAAGAACCTTGTGCCATGCAAGGTGGAGTGTGCATAACGGGCAAAACTGCTGGCCGCCCTTAAGATACGGTAGGCTGGAGCACAACCCATTCCAGGCACTAATTCCAAGAACTAGACTGACCATAAACAAACAACCAGGACAACCCTGGTTCTGACTGCCTTTCTGACAATGCTTCGTAGGTCTGAGTACGCACATTATCCGCCGACGCTAAGACCCAGCATCGATCCGCCCTTGGCAGAGCGTTTGCAGCGACAGCACGGCCTCCCCGACACCGACATCTTTGTTGACTGTGCAACACACTGGATTTCCCCCCTCCACATGCTCCAGCTATTGTGGCAGCAGCGCAATGCCATTACGCAGTACGAAGTACACATGGCCTGACAAGTGCAGCGGTACGGACCCGGGAGTTGAACCACCGGAGTAGGGAGGGCAGGTGAAATGAGCTCTGCACCAACCTTGCAGTTTTTGAAGAAGCCACCAAAATGTCATTGCGGACAAAGCCCTTGACAACAGCATGAGCATTGTGGTGATCTTAGTTCTGGAACGATCGTTGGACAAGCATGAAACAACAGGTCCCGCCAACGACGGAGGAGGAAGACGGAACAACAGATGCGGACACAGGAGCCCTTTCTCTCCGTCAATTCCCCAAGGCCCGACAGTTTTCACAATTTCATCGGTTCTTCATTAGTGGCAGTGGTTCGGGGTCCAGAGCTAGAGCAAGGTGGCGCCATCAGCTCTCAGTGTGCATCAATTGGGCAAGTCAGGCTGTTGTTGAAGCTGTGCCGGAGCAGCGGAGGAGGAAGGAGGAGGTATTCTAACACCGATGTGTTACCGACGTCCCTGCCTTGGAGAGAGAGGGAGTTGGCGCGAATATGAGGCTGAGGAGGAAGAAAGGAAGATCAGTAATGCAATAGCCCCTCGACCCTGAGGCTTGGAAATCAAGGCTCCATCTACACATGAGTGTTGGGATGCTCCATTTTCCTCCAACATGAACCTCGCAAAAAGTCCATCAAAATGAACAAACATTACTGGGATGGCCACCCTCCGGGATCAAACGGAACAAACAAAAATCAAGCACTTTCCATCCACCCACCCACAAATAGAGAGTAAAATGCAGGAAATGGAGAGCCTTGCTGATTGATCAAACCTGATGACATCTGTTGAACGTCTTGCTTCACGTTATCCCCAAATGTCACGGTGGAACAACACAGCGACGTGACAGCATAGAGTGCCAAGTAGGCGTAGCGGCAAGCGCAGGCAAGGTGGCAGAAGCCTATGGGAGGACCTTGGCAATCTTTGTTTTACCACCACACCGACGCACGCAATGGCAGGGCACAGCATCCACACACAGAGATCAGCTTAAGATCATGGTGCACGACTATCCTGCTCTCAACACTGATGTTTTTGCATGTTTTTCCGGACCCGCATAACCTCTGGGTATCCAAAAAAGACGAATGGTCCGCGAGCTGGCTCGTCAACGCCATAGAGTTTTGTTCCTGCCAAGCAGCCATCGTCATTCTGAGCGGACCGTCGCAACAGCTGAGAGACATTACAACAAACGCATCCGGCTTTCCACAGATAATGAGTGATCGTATGACTTTCTTCAAGATGAATCAGGCATGAGATCTCTGATGATGTTGTGGCCCCAATTGCCGGGTCACCATTAGTTTTTGCCAGTCTACTTCACATTTCCTCTTCAAACAGAAATTGTCCTCTGAAAACTTTTTTTTAAAATGATCATTTCTTACTGCAATTTTTATTCTCATTTCCCAACATCATTTGCTTGATTTTGCTGAGGAGGATACTGTAAAAGACAGCAAGGTTGCATGACAACACTCGTATTCGATTTACTCACTATACTTAAGAAGATTTCGCATTGTCATGGTTTTGAGTCATTTTGCTGTGAGAATACAGACAATAATCATGGTCCTCTGGAACAGAAAAGTGACTTCTAGTGGGCATTACTCCCTCACAATTTTTAATATTTGATGAGAAGTCATATTAATAATTTTTTTGTGTCATGTTGCTGTGAATACAGCTGTAATTCATGGTCCCTTTGTAACAGAATGTGAGCTTCAAAGTGGCATATCCCCTCACAATTTTATAAACACGTGGCAGAGAAGTCATTTTATAATTTATTTGGGTCAATGCTGTCATTAGAAAATGCAGCAATACTACAGGTCCTATTATAAAAAAAATGTTTGGATGTTTCTAACAGACATTTGATTCTCACAGATTTGACCAAAGTGGCTCAAGGTCATGCTTTGAATTATTGGGGGCATTATCCCTGTTTTTTGTGACATGCAGCTATAACTACAGGTCCTATTCTAAAAAATGTTGTTTCTAACAGACATTTGTCTTCACATTAGAACAGAGTGGCTCCAAGGTGATGGAGCTAGTCAGAAACAGGAAAAGGGTAGACACTGTTAATGGACACATATTGCAAAAAGACTTGTTTTGCAAGATCTTTAACATAGCTATCAATCCCTGTATTGAGACAACCCATATAATACAATGAAAAAAAGAGAAACAAAGACATGGAGAGGGATTCCATACCTATTTAAAAAATGTGTATTTATTCTAGAATTAAAGAACTAAAAAACTTGCATGTACAAAATACTTGTTAAAAAAATTCCTCTGAAATGTACAAGGGAGGTACAGGAAAACTTACAGAACGCAGATGTAGGTTATTCAGAGGAATTGAGTATGAGCACGGACAGAGAACAAAGTACAGAGACCATTTATCCTCCAGCACTTGAGTAAAAATGAGAAGAAGAAATGCCCAAGATAAAGGGCACCTGGGTGTAACCAGGAGCGTTAAACCACCATTAGTTTCCAAGTGAAGCTCAAATTGGTCCACACTCATATCGTGAGGGGGCAAACGCTACCCATGTATTGACTGTGTAAGAGGAAGGCTGGATTCTCACACTACCGCTTCTGCACTCTGCTTCAGCACGACAGTTTATCGTTGCTGGCGTCATCAGGGCATTTTTAACCTAGCGTGTTAATAGATGACGGACGCCAGCCTGGTCTTTCACCGCACCCACTGTAACTCCGGCCCCAGGGTCAGCAGTGCCCAGGACAGGTAAAGACAATGTCCCAGTTCAACTAAACTGGTGGTTAGAAGAATCCTTTTTTCCTGGCACCTTTTAAAGTTGGGGGTCATGCAGGTTGGGCTCATGCAGTGGCCCAGACAGGTATAGTCCAATGACCAGAGAAACTAAAATGGGTGGTTGAAAGACATCCTTTTTCCCGTCACTTTTTTTAAATGTGGGGGTCATGCAGGTTTGGGCGTCAGCTGTGGTCCCAGGACAGGTATGACCAATTCCAGTGCAACTAAAAGGTGGTTGAAAGACTCCTTTTCATGGCATTTTAAAGTGGGTTGCATGCAGGTTTGTGGGCTCATGCTGTGTTGGCCCATGACAGTATAGTCAATGTCCCAGTTCAACAAAATGGTGTGTTGAAAGACCCCATTTTCCGGCACTGTTTATAAAAGTTGGGGTCAAGCAGTTAGGTGCTCATTGGTTCTGTGGCCCAGGACAGGTATAGTCCATGTCCAGTGAAACAAAATGGTGGTTTTGAAAGACTCCCTTATTCGGCACTTTTTAAATGTGGGGGTCATGCAGGTTTGTGGGCTCATGCTGTGCCCAGGACAGGTATAGCAATGTCCAAGTGAAACTAAAATGGGTGGTTGAAAGACTCCTTTTTCGGCACATTTTAAATGAGGGGAGCATGCAGGATTGTGGGCTCATGCTGCGTTCCAGGACAGGGATATTCAATTGTCCAGTTCAAGTAACCATGATGGTTCAAAAATCATTACTGCCCTTTCTGTCACTTTTAATTGTGGTGAATGCAGTTTAAGGTCAGGCTGTGGTACAAGACAGGGATAGAAATTGGTCCAGTGACTTTTTTCTGTGACTTTTATAACTAATGTGTTGCCTAAGATTGTAGCCCGTATCCATTTGACTGTTGTGGGATGTGTAATTCAGTATCTCCAGCCTGTTTGGGTGTAAATGAAGGTGTTGTTGTGCTCTACCCCCTAGACTTTAATGGTCATCACGCATAATCGATGCTCACTATCGAAAAACCTTATCGATAGCGGCCGTACTATCGATCGATCTCGATAGCCACGCAATCGTCAACACTATACCACAAGGTATTGAAATCATTTATAGCCGGAAATTTTGGGCCCATGCAGAAGAATAAGGGCATGTCCCCCATGCGACGGGTTTTCGGCCGTTTTTTTCAGCCGTTTTGCTTATTTACAGACCCCAGAAAAACCGGCCGAAAATTAGCACAATTGTGCACGATGGAAAACCCGTGCAGCGTCCCATTGCACGGGTTTATTCGCCCGGCGGGTTTTTGTCGCCAGCGGAACCGCGACAAAAAATTTAACATGCACAATCTTACGTCCCGTTTACGGAAGGAACATGTGCATATCAATGGGAGGGGGGAGGTCTGTTCTCCGCTCAATCGCTAAGAAGAAGCCGACCACCCGTCGGACCGTGGGACGGCCGCAAAACCGGACAAATACCGGCCGGCAAACCGGCCGGTATATGTCCACTGCCGTGTAAACGGCCCCTAACTTCTAACAGTTGCCACAGATTAAATTGAAATGTTGACATGCTCCAAACAGTCTGTTGTAACTTGTCCAAGGCAACAAATGACTGTGGGTGGGCCAAAAAACATTCCCCTTTTCATTATGCCAAATCCAAGGAAGTGAACACTTGACAGAAAGGGTTTATTGATTCATGCTGCTTTATCAAATTCTGACCCTCCTGTCAGCATATTGCAATAGAAATTGGGATTCATCTGACCAGGTTATGTTTTTCCATTGCTCAATGATCCAATTCAGCACTCTTTTACTTATTAAAGTTTTGCCTTTCTTTTTGCCTTAGACAACAATGGCATTCAAATTGGTCAACTATTGTTGTAGCTCATCTGTACTAAAGGACAATCAGACATGTTAGTTGGAACACCAGTATTGCATTCAACTGCAATTCCCTTGACTATTATCACCTCATCACAAAGATACAAAACCCGCATTGAGGTGTTGTCTTTTTCTGGGGGTAACAGCCTTGTTGTTTTTCTTATGAATTAATCCTTAATCTTATTTTTCTTTTTGGTATTCATGAATTTAATTCTTGCATTTATGCACTTTATATTTATGTAATACAAAAATACATTCATTATGCTGCCCCCAGTACAACTTTGAACTTTTCCCTGCATGTGTTTTATTCTTGAATTTGAATATGTTCATGTTTTTGCACATATATAATATTAAATATATAGTATACTAAATATATATATATATATATATAGTTATTTCCTTTTCCAATAAAGAATTCTTCTTTATGATTTGGCATGATATACTATTATTTATTGGGATTAATTTATGGTTATTAAAAAATGTATCTTTTTGACTAATTAATTGGTTTTTTGGTCCTTGAATTTGGTGCTATAAGCAACATAATGATATGTCATCCTCCTCTAACCCCTTTCGTTGTACCTGGATGTTTTTCTTCACACTGTTATCAAGACTGTTCCATGTTTTTAAAATACTGGCCTGAACTAGGCTAGCATGACTGACCATTCTTCATTTGCCCACTTTGTCTTCCAGCTGGCACAGCATAGCAGCTCTTTTTTACCTTCATTCCACCCACCCACCTGCGTGGGACTCTCCATCTTCAGGGTCGCACAACAGCTCTCCCTCCCACCGCTCCGGTATTGCACTCTGTCTGTTTTTGCTTCAACCGGTCCCTCCACAAATCACTCTCCTACAGAATTGCCATCCGTCATCTCCAATTAAAAATACAGTACTGTATCAGCACCCATACAACAACTACTGGTGAGGCATGCTGACATTTGTAGTTGTGGAACTACAAGTGCCAGCATGCCACACTCACATGTACACACTCTATGGGTGATGATTTTTCCTGTGTTTAACATATATTGCTGTGGCATGCTGGCACTTGTAGTTCCATGTTCCGCAGCAGCTAGTATCTGTGGAACTACAAGTGCCTGCATGCCAGATCAGCACATGAGACAAAGTGAGGTGAAATCTTCTAAACTTGGGCACAGACAGCCAAATATAAAAGGGGTATTAACTCTTCTCTGAACTGTCCAAAACAAAACAAAATGTTTTGCTGGAGTTACGTTTAATAAATGAACCTGTTCTGACTTACATAAAAAGTCAACTTAAGACCGAACCTACAGTCCATATCCCATTTGTAACCTGGGGACTCCCTGTATATGGAACCCAAAAATCCCTGTTTAAAAATACAAAAAATTCAAAAAAGATACTGCCTCACTCAAGTGACTGGCCAACTATACGTTCCTTCATGCCTAGTCCACAACCCATATGCATTGTCCTCCAACTCTCCCTCCAGTTTACTGACTAGCTTTATGGACAAACTATTGTGACTTGGAAATAATATAGAACAGTGATGGGGCAAAAACTTGATCATTTACAACTAGCAGGGTAAAAACTCTTATGTCCAGTTTGGTGATTTTAGTGCCTGTTCAAGTTTAATTGCTGTGTCTAAAACTTACTATATGCATAGTAGAGAAAATGCTTCTGCTTCTTTAGTGGAGTTGTCTACTCTGTGTTGAGGTTGTCTACTCACCAGAGACAGGGTCTTCAGAGTATGTGGGTTGATCCATGGGAGACTGTTGGACAATGCTCCTCAAATTACCTTCTTAATAGTCCTGTGTATATGTGATGAGAACACTTTAATAGTCTAAACGTGAAAATTGACATATGGTCTCAAAAGAACAGAGCAGTGTTTAATTACTTTTTTTAACTTCAACATTGTCGGACTTCGTGCTAAACTGAAGCCGACTTGCTTTTTGTAAAGATTAATCTGATATTTGTTTTCCCTTGAACTGCATTTTAACTTGATGAAGGTTATATAACATTAAGCATGGAAAATGAAGCCCTCTGTTCATTCACTGGCCAGGTGTGGTGTAGACAGCCTCAATCTGCACATTTCCTCAGACTGCCCTGCAAATGACCTTAACCATGGCACAGTGTGAGAAGTCACATAGAGTGAGTTTTTCTTACTGCTCTCAATAAAGTACAGTTCTACACGGTGACGTAAAAGTTGTCACAGTTTATAATTACTTGGTTATGTCTTAGCTGAGGCACGATTAACATATAATATGTTCCTCACGCTACTGGACCCAAGAAAGTTAAGCCCTTTAATATAATGAATAGAAAGTATATGCTTGCGGTGTTGTAAAGGTTCAAGTCAACATAAGAGTATATGTACCGCAGATTTTAAGGATTTTATGGAATATCTCCAGCACAATTAAAATATGTGGTTTTAGTTTGTTGCTTTATCTTAAAAAGTCAAAACGAATTATGCATGAGTCTTGTCATACCTACGCTATATCCATAAATTCTTTGATTGCAGCCAGCACTAAGGGCGCAATGCCTGAAATGCATCTTCTGCTATGATGGTGTGTTCATTGGATGTAACTTCATGTTTTACTATATACCACTTAAATGATGTGATTTTATGGAAACACCATTTCCCTGGTGCTGGCTGCAATCAAAGAATGTATGGATTGAGTGATACTACAAGCCCGCTAGGTCCATGGATATTCAGACCATGCACCTACCAATATTCATCAGCCGTGAGACGTGAGCAGTGAACCTTGTATTACTGATTGATATCTGCGCTATACCCAATATTAAAATTAACTGAGACCCATTTGTTGCATTAGTTGTTTTTACAAGTACAATGTGTGACTATTTTATATGGATTAGTGCCTAAAAAGGTATTTGTTATAGATGGTGCCATAGTATAGTATAAGGGCTGAATAATTTATAATACACATAGTAATTGATATCAATATTATTATAGTATTGTAAATGATCTCCAGTTTCATTTTTAGTAAAAGGTTTTATAAATTATGTAAGGTGTGGGAAAAAATGCTTACATACTAGAGCCATTAATTCTTATACTCTGATCTCATCAGTGGATTTTCTGTGTAACACAGGACTAGGCAGGTTCTCCAGACTAAGAGATATTCTTTGTAAGTGCTATCCACTGTGACAATGATGAAGACCGTGATCGAACGATCCCCCTTATTAACTTAAAATTCACTAAAACAGTATACCAAAGTGTTTTTTTTAGACCGGACAACCCATGTAATACCTCAGGAAATAACAAAATGACTGCATGTTGGCAAAGTATAATGAGAGAAGTGGCCAAAATGATGTTCTCACAAAAAACAGAATCAAAAGTGATAAAAAAAACTTTTATGTACCCCAAAATGGTACCATTGAAAACATCAACTTATCCCACAAATTAAAAGTCCTTAAAAATCTCTGTTAATTAAAAAGTAAAAAGTTATTGCTTTTAGAAAATTGTGACATAAAAACATTGTTTTGTGATTGCAATTATGATTTATGGTTTTGGTGTAAAAAGAAAAGACATGACTTGGAAAATGGAGATCTAGGGCAACATGTTCCAATACGCAAGTGCTGTTTTTTTGGTCTATTTTGCACCAAAATTACTCTTGATGCCATATTCTCAATGTAAATGAACTGTTGTACACCAAAACTAGGTGCACCATATGCCGGGCATAACACATTGTAATGTGCCTAAAAATGTGCATTAAATATAGTAGCGATGATACGCTGTGCGCCTCCATAACGCAATGCGCCTATCAAGGTGCATTTCATACACACTAGTAATGATATGTTATGCACCTCCGTTATGCAATACGCCTCGATATGCACATTACATACACTAACACTGATATGCTATGCGCCGCAATTGTGCAATATGCCTTTGTCAGCGCAATGCGCCTTTTTAGGCGCATTAAGTTTAATATGCAAGGTATACAAGACGCCAGATTTTGGAAAGTAATGTACTTTCAGGTGCACTTTACACTGATTAATGTGCCTAAAATCTGCCGTGGTGACGCCAATTTTCGGACATGTCGCCCCTAGTCTATAAATAAGTTTGGCATATTCAGAGAGGCAATCTTGTGTTTAGTATCCACAGTGTGTGGAGCACCTTGAATATTTGAAAGTGAGGGACTATAGTGCTAAAATTAATGTCCACAGTGTGTTATAAAAATATACCTATTTGATATTTAAATCTAAGTTACAAATATGGGAATAGGAAAATCAGGCTCATGATTTTTTTTTTTTTTAAATCAAAAGTGAGGGCTGCAAAATATTTGAACATACACAGTCCCCTGACTGCTTGAGAAAGTTTTACATTGCAAGTTTGGTCTCAGTCTTTGTCTTAACTCTGGCTACAAGCTTGGGAGAGTCTACTTCTAGGTAAAGGCTGGGAGAAAAAGCTGACCTGCTAGCCACAGTGCTCCATAGCAGAACAAGTCACAGTGACCCTTCTCAGAGCTAATCAGTGCACCCCTAACAGAACTGTCTCCTTTGCATCTAGTGCCTCACTTATAGTTTGAACTACAGGTTCCCCCCCCCCTCTCGCAGGCCTAGCTATAATAATATTGTATCCGCACACAAGATGCTAAAGTGCCATACCAATGCCCAAGTTAAACTGTCAGATACCAGGTTTGAGGTACAATGCCCCATATCATTGGTCTGGCAAAATGCCAGCAACAGGGCCTCCTAAACTGTCAGCTACTATTCTCTTCTTTCGGTACTATTCGCTGCGCCACTCACCTTTTACCTATGCACTGTGGACTGCAGTGCCCTATTACAGCCACAGTGCCTTTTGATATGTGACAATGTCCTACTCTTTGGGTGCCAGCCATAGTTCTTCATACAGTGCTAGCCAAAGTATCTGTGTTGACCACTGTTCCTTCTTTCAGGGTTATCCACAGTTCCTTCGTACAGTTCTTCCAAGCTTTTACAATAATATCATTTCAAGAATAAAATACAGTATAAAAGAAAGTTCTCCACATGAAATATAATTTTTTACGTCTGCACCATATATGTTCTATTTTATTATATTCTCTTGTATATTCTAATATACTATATCTATTGCTTATTTCTAAGTGACTAAATGCTTAATCCAATGCTTTTGGATCTTACAACCCCACCTTCATCTATCCCCAATGGATTATCCAGTTTGAGATTATCTCTATTTCCCTTTGGAACCTTGGGGCGACATGTATGAAGCTCGTCGGGTCGGGGCGCGCTTTTCCGCTAGTTTTCCTGCGAAATCTGCGCCTGATTTATGTCGGGGCCGGGGCGCGCTCATACATTCCATGTAAAGTCCGCCGCGCCTCGCCAGTGTGTTAGGCGCAGTGCGGCGCTGCGCCTGAGATTCGCCGCCGGAGGTAGTGCGGTCATCCATGCGGGGAAAAGTCCGCCGCGCCCCGCCAGTGTGTGGGGCGCAGTGCGGGGACTGAGGCGCAGTGCGGCACTGCACCTAAGATTCGCCGTCCGAGGAGGTGCTCTTGTACATGCGGGGAAAAGCTCCCTGCGCCTCGCCAGTGTGTGGGGCACAGTGCGGGCACATGGGCGCAGTGCGGGACTTAGGCGCCGTGCAGGACTGCGCCGAAAATCTGTTCCGATGCGAGACAGGCTGGAAAACAGCGAGAAATCATGCCACATGTCGGTGCGGAGTATGAATCAAAAATCGCCTTTATAAAGGCGGAAAACATTCTCAAAAAGAGCTGAAACCTAAAAAATAAAAAATACATAAAACAAAATCACTTTCCAAATATCCTAATTCAAGAATTAGGATATAGGAAATTAGCGGGAAATACAGTAATTCAAATTCTGAAAGCTATTCTCATTGGTCGGCATAAACCGGCCAATCAGAATAGGAGCGACAGTGAACCATTAAAACCTATGGAGAACTATTGACCAATCAAAATCAAAGGCGGGACAGTTCAAAATACAGTAAAAATGCAGAAAAGAGCTGATTGGTTAAGCTAGCGGGGGCTTGGCTAGCTCAGCCAATCAGAATAGGAGCGACAGAGACCCTTTAAAAAACCTATGGAGAACTATTGACCAATCATAATCAAAGGCGGGACAGTTCAAAATACAGTAAAAATGCAGAATAGAGCTGATTGATTGAGCTAGCAGGGGCTTGGCTATCCCAGCCAATCAGAGCGCGAGCTACTTCTCCCATTGTAGTCTATGGAGAGATCGGCGCCATGCAATCTCGGCTCTCAGCGCCGTGAGGCATGGAGTATGAATAAAAAAATCATTTTTATTAACTGTAAAACATTATCAGATAAAGCGCTGAAACCTTCTATAAACATACATTAATAAAATCCCTAACAACGCGTTTGTCGCCGAGACCGGCGCTACATAAGGAATTGCAATAGAGAGAATTGCCGGGAAATACAGTAATTCAAATTGTTTAAGCGCTTCTCATTGGTCGGCATAAACCAGCCAATCAGAATAGGAGCGACAGTGCCCCATTAAAAACCTATGGGAAACTATTGACCAATCAGAATAGGAGCGACAAAGACCCATTATATCCTATGGAGAAGTTTTGACCAATCAAAATCCAAGGCGGGACAGTTCAAAATACAATAAAAATGCAGAAACGAGCTGATTGGTTGAGCTAGCGGGAGCTCGTCCAGCTTATCCAATCAGAGCGCGAGCTACTTTCTCATAGAGTTCTATGGGGAAAAGAAATTCCGAGCGAGCTCTGTGATAGGTTAAGTTAAAAGAGGCGGCGTTATTTGGACCAATGGGAGAGCGAGCGACGCTCCTATGGGTTTTCTAATGCAATCTGAAATAAAACTGTACATGGCCGAAATCAAATGATAAGACTACATAAGTTGTCCCGATGTGTATATAAAATGAATAATAATATGGGGGTAACGAAAAAAAATATTAATTCAATAAAATCATGTTTATTTCTTTATTTCCGTTATCTAAGGATCAATAGTATGAAAAGAAAGAAATAAACATGATTTGATTGATTTAATTTTTTTTTTCTTTACCCCCATATTATTATTCATTTTATATACACATCAGCACAACTTCTGTAGTCTTATCATTTGATTTCGGCCATGTACAGTTTTATTTCAGATTGCATTAGAAAACCCATAGGAGCCTCGCTCGCTCTCCCATTGGTCCAAATAATGGCGCCTCTTTTAACTTAGCCAATCACAGAGCTCGCTCGGAATTTCTTTTCCCCATAGAACTCTATGAGAAAGTAGCTCGCGCTCTGATTGGCTAAGCTGGATGAGCCCCCGCTAGCTCAACCAATCAGCTTGTTTCTGCCTTTTTACTGTATTTTGAACTGTCCCGCCTTGGAATATGATTGGTCAATTTTTCTCCATAGGTTATAATGGGTCCCTGTCGCTGCTATTCTGATTGGTCAATTCTCCTCCATAGGATATAATGGGCCACTGTTGCTCCTATTCTGATTGGCTGGTTTAGGCCGACCAATCAGAAGGTTTTAGCTCTTTATGTGATAATGTTTTACACTTAATCAAAATTATTTTTTTATTAATACCTCATGCCGCACGGCGCTGAGCGCCGAGATTTCAGTGCGCCGCTCTCTCCATAGACTACAATGGGAGAAGTAGCTCGCGCTCTGATTGGCTGGGATAGCCAAGCCACCACTAGCTCAGCCAATCAGCTCTTTTCTGCATTTTTACTGTATTTTGAACTGTCCCGCCTTGGATTTTGATTGGTTTAAAACTTCTCCATAGGATATAATGGGTCTTTGTCGCTCCTATTCTGATTGGTCAATAGTTCTCCATAGGTTTTAATGGGACACTGTTGCTCCTATTCTGATTGGCTGGTTTATGCCGACCAATGAGAAGAGCTTAAACAATTTGAATTACTGTATTTCCCGGCAATTCTCTCTATTGCAATTCCTTATGTAGCGCCGGTCTCGGCGACAAACGCGTTGTTAGGGATTTAAGTGCTTTATTTTTAAAGAAGGTTTCAGCGCTTTATCTGATAATGTTTTACACTTAATAAAAATTATTTTTTTATTCATACTCCATGCCGCACGGCGCTGAGCCCCGAGATTGCATTGCGCCCATCTCTCCATAGACTACAATGGGAGAAGTAGCTCGCGCTCTGATTGGCTGGGATAGCCAAGCCCCCGCCGCATTAACCAATCAGCTCTTTTCTGCCTTTTTACTGTATTTTGAACTGTCCCGCCTTGGATTTTGATTGGTTCAAAATTCTCCATAGGCTATAATGGGTCTTTGTCGCTCCTATTCTGATTGGCCGAGATAGCCAAGCCCCCGCTAGCTCAACCAATCAGCTCTTTTCTGCATTTTTACTGTATTTTGAACTGTCCCGCCGTTGATTCTGATTGGTCAATCGTTCTCCATAGGTTTTAATGGTTCACTGTCGCTCCTATTCTGATTGGCCGGTTTATGCCGACCAATGAGAATAGCTTTCAGAATTTGAATTACTGTATTTCCCGGCAATTTCCAATATCCGATTTCTTGATATTGCGCCGTTCTAGATTTTTGGAAAGTGATATTTTTTTTATTATGTTTATTTTTGAGGTTCAGCTCTTTTCCACCTTTATAAAGGCGATTTTTTCTGAATCATACTCCTGCTGCACGGAGCGGAGCGCCGAGATTTCTGTTGCGATCTTCTATGCTTCCTCTCATGTTCCGATCCTGCTTCACTTCGCCGCCGCCGGAGCATTTAGACCAGAATAAACTAGGTCTGCTTGTCGGAGCTGCGCCTCGCTTTGCCGACTCGCGATCGTACATGCCTCGGAGTTTTCGAGCGCGCCGCGTCCCGCTCCGGAACGCCTACACCGCGCCCACACCGCGCCCATTGCCCGCCCCTTCATGCGGGGCGCAGCCGAAAGTGGCGAACGCTGCGCCTAACACTGCATCCCCGCGTCCGACAGGAGGATTCGGGCCGGGAGGCGCAGTATACGCCAAAAAACAGGTGTAAAGCCCGTTCATACATGTCGCCCTTGGTGTTCATGATCCTCCTGGCACCTTATTTTTATCTCTGGTCCCCTAGTTTATAAATTGCATCTGTTCCTTTTTATACCTCGCTGTCATTGCTGTCTGCTCCATATTCCTGTACTATATTCCACTTAATGGGAATACTAAAGGGGTTTTGCCACCATGTAATGTTGACGTGGGAACCTCCAAAATGGGTATTTAATCACTTTTCTAAATATATGTGATTACAAAAAGTGAAAACTCTGAGAGCTACAGCATTTCTCAATCCCCCTTAGTTATCTCAATGCATTCCCTAGTCCCGACCCAGGAGCTGACAGGCCATGCTTGCGGGAATCACTTCTTATCTGATGACAGGCAAAATGAATGAGCTTTTAAGGCACCGGGTAGAGAGTGCAGTCTGAGGCTGTCTTGCTGTATTGAGAATCCACTCTTGTACTGTTTATTATTTCACTTAAGTTTTGAGACGCTCCCTTGGATTCTTCACTCCTCACTCGCCCCCACCCTCTCTCCCCTGCAGCTTCATGACTCAGCACAAAAGCAGGATGTATACAAATCATGCTGACAGGAGCTAGGTAAGTGCGTCTTGGCAAATCCCCTTTAAGTTGGCCCCTATATCACTGGACAATAGATGCATATATTTATTGTCCCATATTGAAATTATTGTTACTGACATGTGGCATTATTAATGTCAGCACCTATATAATAACACCACGATTGCCCCTATCCTTGTGGTCATCAGTACATGCGGCATCTACTAACTTTTAACTGTACTTAACTGTATCTGCTATTGGGTGCTACTCATACTTTATTAATTTGTACTGGGACTCTTTTACCAGGTTTTTAATTTTGTTCTGTTCACAGAACACCAGCTTTGATTGATGGGCCTGCACGATATATACACTAATATCGCTTCAATGTGTGCACATGGTACATCATCGTGAATGCATGTTACCTTCCAGGAAGAGGTGCAGCACGATATATGCTACTGCGCATGCACGTATATTTGATTTGCCAGTGTGTGTTCTATGGACAAATAAGAGTACATGTTAACATCCTATACTACAGACATGCACAGTGTGGGACAACACCTTCAAAGAGTAAGAGTGAGGTGCTTGAGCTATATAAGGAGGCATCTTTCATCCACTTGTTGCCTCTGTTTATCAAAGGATGCAACATCCATTGCTTTTACTCTTTGGGAATATAGTGCAGCAATCTATAATTATAGCTATGCCCACATTGCACCATCATTGGGAGTTCCCTGATGAACTTTTTGAGAAGGGGAAATGTGTTGGGATGGTGCTTTATTTTTGATTAAGGTCAGGGTGTAAGGTAGGGTGAGTGGAGCCGTTCGTTAAGGGGAGGTGTCCCCACTGGTAGGTAGAGTTGTATTAGGGGCAGTATAGTGTTTAGTTGCTCTTACCTCCATATTTTATACCGCTGGGACCTTTTTATAGGATACTGGATGTTGGATCATTAAGTTTTGCTGTCTACAAGTATCATCTGACAACAAACAGTGAGTTGCCCACATTCAATGTGGACATTATTTTTTCATGTCCTATGGCTAAATAGTTTATTGTTAAATTAATCATAGCCTAACACTACATACACCCTCGCCTATTGTATATGTTTTGTTTGTTTTGTCTTGGGTATACTGTGTGTACTTTTATGCATTGTATGGGACCTGTTTTATCAGGCTGATTTATTAAATGTTAAGTTTTAGGCTAGATTGCTTTTCCCTGCATTTATAATTAAATGCTAATTTGGGGTTCTACCATTAATGAAGACATGGTCGAAACTCACAGCACAGACTGGAGAGCTTGCCAGTTACTCTTCAGTCTGTTCTATGGCAGTTCCAAGTACAGTCAAGCGGTGTGTTTGGCTCTGCTTGGAACTTTCATAGTAGAGAATGGAGAGCTGTACACAAGTGCCGCTGGCTCACCAGTCTGCCCTGTAACTTACGGGGGCCCGTTCCCGAGATAGGTGCAGTTCCTAAAGACGGGACATGCACCCATCAGATAGAGATGGCATATCCTAGTGATATGCCATCTTTGTCTATTGTGGTAAAACCTTTAATAATATAAGTCTGTTTGTACAACCATGTAAAGCAGGTTACTATTTTGCTGTGCCTTTCTTTTTACTTTTCAAAACCAGTTTACTTTGAAAAGAATTACATATTGTCAGAGTGGGCATCTTTGCGTTTTGTGTTTTTACCTCAAAGTATTTACTTGGCCTGAAGAAGAAAGGTCTGGTGCCGAACTTCTGCATTTTTATGTAGACTAATTTGCTTTTTTGCCAAATTGTATCAAATTTTTCAAAAACTGTTATGTTTGAAGCACAATTGTAATGTTATTTTGTTTTGGGTATGCTAAAACATTTAGGACCTATGCCAGCACTGTGGTTTTGGGGAAGCATTTGGAGAATACTGTACCCTGGAAAAAGGATTAAAGAAAAATGTACTTATGCTGAAAACAATTACAATCTGAAATGTATTTAAATATTATAAAAATGTGTTTCGTTGCCAATTTTCTGCCATTTGTATTTATGTGTTGAATAAATCTGTTTGAATCGGAGTAAATCCAGGCAATAAATAAAAAAAACCAAAACACATGGTCCTTTCTCAACCCTCGGCATCTTAAATTGTCAGAGATATTTGTGACATCTGCAGTCTCTGTATTACCCTAACTCCAATCTTAAACCCAAACCTAACCTCAAAGGGGGTTTCTCAGTGCAATGATTAGCTTTTAACACATAGGGAAAGGTACATGAATTGATTTTGCTTTGGTCAGGAGATAAAGAAGATCTCCTCTAAGAGCACACAAGTTCCTCAGGGTACTGACCATCTCCCACCACCTCTTCCTGCTCACACTTATCTCTCATTGCTCCAAGTTGCCGTCAGTCCATCCATGGTGAGTCACTCCCTGCAGAGTCGTCTTATCTCTAGTAACTTTGTTTACTTAACTTAATGAGAAGCTGTCACTCTTTAGCGCTCTGTGGCCTTGTATAGTATGATTTATAAATCTCCTGCAGTCATGTGAGTGTAACAGCTAAGAACAGCAGAGCTGATCTGTCAGTCACTGCTATAGACAACTGAACATGATGTCTAAAGTTTGTTGTGGCTCCGTAAAACTGCATGGTGAAAAAAAAACATTTGATTTCACCCCTAAACCAAACTGTGCTTCTTACCCTATACCCTACCCTTACCCTAACTACACCCGCAACCCTAACAAAAACGGCAACACCCTACAGTGGTTTAACAAGTTCTGCTAGCTTTGCTGTCTAGATTAAAGGGGTACAGCCTGTCAGTGCTTACATTAAATTGGTCTGCCTGGCTGTCATCCCAGAAGAAAGTGTCTTCTCAAGATGATGCACAAGAAAGCCTGCAAACAGTTTGCTGAAGAACCATGTCCTGTGTTCTGATGAGACCAAGATAAACTTATTTGGTTCAAATGGTGTCAAGCGTTTGTGTGGCGGCAACCAGGTAAAGATTACAAAGACAAGTGTGTCTTGCCTACAGTCAAGCATGGTGGTGGGAGGGTCATAGTTTGGGGCTGCATGAGTGTTTCCGGCTGTGGGGAGCTACAGTTCATTGAGGGAACCATGAATGCCAACATGTACTGTGACATGTAAATGTGTGTAACTTTTGTGTCCAGCATGTGGTTGTACAGGTGTAGTGTGTATATGTGCATTTATTTGAGTAAGTCTGCATGCGCATTAGTGTATATGTTGCCCGCTCCTGATAAGAGCCGACCCGGGAACAGCTGAAAACAGCCACCCTACTATTCCCGGCTGCCAACCGCTTACTGTGGCTGGTGACGTGTTGCTTGCAGTTATCCTGTCCTGCTTTGCTTCATATATATACTGCATATATACACATACACACAGCTATATATTACATTATACAGTATATATACAAATATATTTTATATGTGTATATGTATATATGTGTACATATATACTGTATGTAGACACACCAGTATGCATGCAGACTTACACAAATATATGCACATATACATATATGCACAGTCGTGAAAATAAATTTTTTATAAGCTGACGATTTTGCAAGTTTTCCCACCTAGAAAGAATGGAGAGGTCTGTAATTTTCACTGTACGCATACTTCAACTGTGAGAGGCAGAATCTAAAAAGAAAAATCCAGAAAATCACGTATAATTTTTAATCCCTTAACGCTGAGGCATATTTTTTTTTTGTCAAATTTGTTTTTCCATCCACGCCTTCCCAGAGCCATACCTTTTTAATTTTTCATCTACATAGACATATAAGGGCTTTTATTTTGTGGGACAAGATGTGCTTCCTAATGGTGTCAATCACCACACCATAGAATATACTGGGAAAACGCAAAAAAAAAAGAAGAAAGTGGGGCACAATGCGAAAGAAAAGTACTTGCACCATGTTTGCAAGAGTATTTCTTTTTGCCATTCAATCTTCAGTCATTTTCTATTTCTAATAACTTTTTTGTACTTTTTTGTGGGCTAAAGTTTAATTGTAACTGGTACCAGCTTGGAATTCATGCAACTTTTTTGATCACTTTTATTCCAATTTTTAGAAGACAAAGATTTTCTATTGTGTTCAGGTCTCGAGACTGGCTAGGCCACTCCAGAACCTTGAAATGCTTATTATTGACCCATTCCTTAGTTTTCCTGGCTATGTGTTTCGGATCATTGTCCTGCTGGAAGACCTAGCCACGTCCCATCTTCAATGCTGTTACTGAGGGAAGGAGGTTGTTGTCCAAAATGGCCCCATCCATTCTCCCTTCAATTCGGCGCAGTAGTCTTGTCCCTTTTGCAGAAAAGCACCTCCAAAGTTTGATGTTTCCGCACCCATGCTTCAGTTATGACAGTGTTCGTAGGGTTGTTCTCATCCTTTTTCTTCCTCCAAAAATGATGAGTTGAGTTGATACCAAAAGGTTCGATATTGGTCTCATCTGACCACATGACCTTCTCCCATCCCTCCTCTGTATCATCCAGATGGTCATTAGTGAACTTCAAAAGTGCATGGGCATGTGCTGGCGTGAGCACAGGGACCTTGTGTGCCCTGCAGAATTTTAATCCATGACGCTGTAGTGTGTTACTAATGGTAATCTTTAAGACTGTGGTCTCAGTTCTAATCAGGTCATTGACCAGGTCCTTACTTGTAATTCTGGGCTGATTCCTGAACTTACTCAGAATCATCCTTACTCTATGAGGCAAGATCTTGCATGGAGTCCCAGACCAAAGAAGATTGACAGTCATCCTGTGCTTCTTCCATTTCCTAATAATTGCGGCAACAGTTGTTGGTTTCTCACCAAGCGGCTTGCCTATTGTCCTGTAGCCCATCCCAGCCTTGTGCAGGTCTACAATTTTTACCCCTGGTGTCCTTAGACAGCTCTTTGGTCTTGGCCATGGTGTGAGGTTAGAGTGTGATGGGTGAGTGTGTGGACAGGTGTCTTTTATACAGGTGCAATTAATACAGGTAATGAGTGCAGAGTAGGAAGGTTTCTTAAAGAAAAAGTAACAGGTCTGTGAGAGCTAGAATTGTTGCTGGTTGGTAGGTGAACAAATACTAAAACATGCAATAAAATGCAAATTAATTATTTAAAAATCATATAATGTGATTTTCAGGATTCTTTTTGTTATTAGAGATTCTGTATCTCACATAGGTGAAGTTGTGTACCTATGGAAAAACAAGACTTTGAATTCCTGTTTCTACCTGATAGAAAGCCCTCAGCTGGCATTTCCTGCATGACAGCTGACGAGTAACAGAGGAACTCAACAACTTTCAGCCGGTTATCTCAAGCAAGGATGAAGGATTTAGCAGCCCGTTGCTTCCGGAGGTGAGTACTGCTTTGGCTGCACACACACTCACATCCCACACGGCTCTATTATTTAAGCACTACATCATATCTCCATAAGTGAGACCCATACACCCTAACTAGCAGACCACTAAGATCGTCTCCCCAGAGATATTTATAACCGATCCTCATCCACTCCTGCTCCAGTTACTGCTTGGGGAATGAGACTGCGCATACGTAGCCTGCTTGTTCTAAGTCTATTAACAGTGTGTAATGAGATGTGTTTAGGACACCCGGAAGACCTCCGCTTCACTACCTTCCAAGCAGACCCGCCATCTTCCAACACCACTGCAAGATCATCACTATATATATTGATCCTAGCTACAGCATGCTAGTCAAAACACATTCACTATATGCGGCGAGGCCTTGCAGCTCATACACCCTGCTATTACAGCTTCATCCAGGCTGCCTTTGGAGAATGTGAGTAGTATCGTGGATCATGCACAATAATCCTATTGTAGTTATTATTATAAGAACGGATAGTTTTCCCTTTATTTCTTATGGGAAAAGTTTATGTGGTTATGTACAATCTGTCCAAGGAACAGATTAATGACTTATACCAAGGTACCACACATACGTGTGTGTGTATAAATATGTGTATCTTTGAGAGTATCTATCTTCATATATATTCACACACACACTTGTATGAATTTATGTATGTGTGTAGTTTTGATAGAGGGTTTAATATATATACTGTAAGGGGGTAAGCTCGGTGGTAACAGCTAGTCCCAGGCAAAAGGAGATACAGCAGCCTTGCATGCAGAAGCCCGGTTCTGGTCCGGCGTTTTATTGGCGCGACTTTATGACAACCAAAACGTACGTCAATACAAATAAGTACACCAAAACTAAACTCCTGCTCGCGTACCGGAGCGCTAACCCTATACAAATCTAGTCCTTCACTATCCAGGCTTGTAGGGTAATGGACTTTGCTGGTTAGCCTCTCAGGCCCAGCTTTCCTGGCCTGTAACTCCCAGACACACCCCCCCAGTCAGCTGACTAGCTGACATATACACCAGACGAAACCCATTCCACATGAGAGAACCATGGGGAGGAGCAGCACACCCCACCCAACTCTTTGACTAGGCTCGCCGGATAAAAGCGCTGACCCAACAAAGCTGTGTTTCACACAGCTAAACTACTTTGACAAACATGTGCCAACCGCCTACTCGCAGACACAAACTAAGTGCCGCTTCTACCCGCACCGAAGCCTAGGTCCTACTCGAGGTGACCTGTATTACTCCGCCATACCATGAGAGGCGAGAACTCTGGGCCTATTGGGGGATATACCCGTTTACCACCTTGCCCTCGGGGCCTTGACATAACCCCCCCAGACCTGCGAGCTCAGACCTGTTGGGAGGACACATTGTGCCTTCACAATGACAAAGATTGTCAGACAACGCGTCCGCATTCGCGTCAACTGTCTGAAACATCCTAGGACACGAATGTTCCACATACGAATTGTAGTCCCATTTAAGGCAAGTAAACCACCTGGTAACCCTAGAAATTCTTTGCCTTTAATTCTGGCCAATACCATTATTTAACTGCGAGGACGACAGATGATCGGACTGAGACCAACCCTGAATATTCTGTCCTACAAGTACGTACCTTAGTACTCAATTGCCCACTCACCCGGTAAAGAGCGACCAGGCACACAATACCCTCTCATATGGCGTAATTATACTACTCTAGCCGCGAGGATTCACCTTTTCCGCTTTAGAGCGTATACCCACGTGGTCTCTGTTCTTCTCACGCATGCTAGCAACTACCTGTGACAGGACTCGCTCCTAGACACCAACATTAAGGGCATCGGCCTGTACTATAAATCACCTTCTTAACAAAGTCAGGTTCAATTAACACTGGCCTCTTACATAAGACCCTCTTTTAGTTTTCCGACGCCTCCTCAGCGCTTCTCAATCCCATTTTACGCGATTTTGGACTTATAGCCCCTTTTTTGATAAGGTCTGTAAGGGTGAGCTGCGATGTGTGTGCAAAATATTTGGGACAAACCTCCGATGAATATCCACATTCGACTCCCTACAAAAGCTCTCACCTGCTTTTTTATGAGACCTGTATGTTGGCCAGTATTTATTAATAGCCTCCACTTTGTCCTTTGTGGTTTAATAACCCCACGTCCAATATTGTAACCCGAAGTAGCGAGCCTCCTCAAGACCATCGCACACTTTTGTTTTTTTTTTTTTTTTTTATTTTTTTATTTTTTTTTGTTCGGGTTTGCCCGTCATACCAGCCTCCCGATGGAGTCTACCACTGCCTGATGAATCGAACCTTACTTAATGCGAATCCAGTCCTTGTGCTTAAAATGAGACCACATCATCTAAATAGCCGGCTGCATTATGCCTCTGTGGGGTTGGTAGGATACACATCCATAAGTCTTTGAGCACACAAGTGGCTGGAGGCCCCATGTAGTGGGACAAAAAGGTAGTACTACATACTGAAAATTGCCATCAGCTAGATAAAACCGTTTTCTTTCTCTCGCGTTCGCTAGGGAACTTCCTGGTAAGTTGGCCACCTGCCAGTAGACCTTGGTCAGGTCAACAGGCGTAGTAATGATAATCAGTGCAGGGTGCCCAGCCTGTTCAATCAATTCGTCCACCCGTTGGCATGGGATAGGCGTCACACTTTTGACACCTCTATTTAAGCCTCCGGAAGTCATAAACAAAACCTGAGAGTGGCCATCCAGGTTTTAGGGAATAAGGACTATTGAGGACCTGACCAGCCACTTTTTGACCTCTCTATAACTCCCAAGGACTAACATTTTCTGCACCTCCTCTGAGACATAGTACCCCTCCCCATCACACACACTCACACGCTTCCACTGCGAAGCATCACGATCATCAGCACCTCCATGCCTCACCTTATTGGCCAGGGTCTGGCACACCAACATTCATTGCTCAAAGAACTTAATTGTGTCCATAACCCTCTGTCCCAAATCTTCTGAAAAGAGTCTCTCTATTCCTCTGGAGGAACCTCTCTGACACTCAATTTTTACCTAGAACTTGCCATGACCATTACATTAGAGACCTAGTCGACTATAAACGAGACCTTTGGTGTAACCCTCAGTCGTATCACTGGGTAACATATTTCCTGTGGACCACTGCCTGTCTGCAATGTATAGAAACCTCTCTGTCCTTCCAGGCGTTTTAAGGGTAGGGTTGATATGGTAATATTATGTAACAGGGCGGCTTTCCTTCTTTCTCCCCCGGCTGCACATCCTTTAAAAAATTTACAAACCTCACCTTACTTTGCTCTCCCTGGACTCATCTTAGGTCCTTGCCACTTAGCGAGAATTGCTCTCTACCTGTCGCGGTCCACTATACAAAACCAACACACGCGATCACCCTGGGAATGGTAAATGGACCAGACCCACGACAAGACCCTATTTATAATCTGGCCTGTGCATCCTGAGCTTGCTGCATGTGCTCTTTTACGATTGGCATAACTGCCGTAAATCCATGTCTTGCATTCCGCCATGTGGTCTCTAGTAACACTGCGGGTGATGGTTGCCTCCCTGTTTTCCCAGGTTATCCTTAGCCATGGTCTAAATAGCCCCCTGGGATGCCTACCATACAGTAGCGTGCATAAAAGGGAGAAACCCGGTGGACGCCTGCGGGACCTCTCGGATCTGGATCAAACATTAAGTATCGGTACAAACGTCCCAGTTCCTTCCATCGTTTGTCCACTACCTTATTCTACACGCATCTCCCTTTTAGAGTTTCGGTTAAACCGTATCTACAGTCGCCATACCGTGCTGTGGGATGGTAACACTGAACGTACGCGCCAATGGTTGATAGTTCAGTAGCCGACATAGCTCTTTGGTAATGTATTTTTAATAAAGGGCGCTCCCCTGGGTCTGAACAAGATTCTTTTATGGATGCGGTTCTGCGGTGGGAACATCTGAACAGCTCACGTGCATACTGACCTTTGATGCAGCTATTTTTATCACAAGACAAAGAGAGAAACTGCTATACGACTCTAATACCGGTAGGACAATCATCACAAATCCACAATCACCACTAATTTATGTGCCGAGTAGCGTGCGTACCACCTGCTGATTTGGGAGTGGGCTACCCCTACACTAGGTTCCAAATGCGAATACGTTCAGTGAGGACGGCGGTACCTCAATTATGTTGCTACAAATACGGAACACCAGCTGAGATCTTACGGAATTCCGCCGTGGCGCCGGGCGAGGCATTTAATTTGGCATATTGGACAGGACGTGCAGAAGGTACCTCTAATGGCCTTATAAATAACCCTCGCTGCGCCAGAAGGAAATGATCGTTGCTCCGAGATACTTTCTCGGTGTTTTTTCTACCCCGATAGGTGCCCACGCCAGCACATGGTGGAATGACCCAGCTCAATCCACCGAGCGAGAATCAAGCGATGGACACCACCAGCTGAGCTCCTACTTTATGAACCTCAGTCGAAGTCTTTCTTACTCTATATAGGCGGTCATTTTGTGACTGCGCAAAATGCAGTGGATACACCAACTCAGTGCCTCAGGATGTCCTTGGACTGACACGCCAATGAAATACCTATTAACACTTTTTAAAAGCATTCACTAAGTTAAGGATCCCATTGAAATGTGCTTCAGTACAAAGTTCCCCTGAGCGCAATTTGCCAACCCTTGACGACAACTCAGCTCTCAGGGCTTCACAAGATAATTTCTTAAAAAACCATCAAAGACATTACTCCCCTGCCAGGTAACACACTGACACCCTTAGTAGGAAAGATCAACTCCACGGTTCAGATCTTCAGGGGCAACCTGCATTTGTGACTGTGACACACTCGGTTATACTCATTCAGAGACGGGATGACGGGACCATATAAACACACCCTGACTTCAATGCTATTGTTACCCAAACATAATTCCCAGAACAGATGGAAAGTCACGTACCAACAAACAACTTGTGTCTGCCAGTTCTTGTACAACCTCCACTTACATAGTAGCGTGCCATCACCGCCGACACCCACCACAGGAGGGCAATCACCAACCGTGTGACCACGGCCGTGGCAATACGCCCTCCACTTTATCCAAAGTCCCCGATAGAATACATCTACTGACATCTACTCCCGGGCTACTCACGCGGAGCGATCCAGGAAATTCTTAGCTAGTCAAGGTACCGAAAAACTGGCTTGGACTGAAAGTCACTAAGAAACTCCCCGAGTCCAAGAGAGACACCCGTTACTGAGACGATCGCGCAACCACCATCCCTCACACCTCCATGACCAGGTGGCCACACCCCAGCCAGATCACCCCGCAGTCTTGTTCCCTTTTAGGGCAGCGTAAGCATGGCTGAGAGGCAAAAATACGACCTGCGCCTTCCAATTCACAATCCATGGGATTCATTCTTAGCGAGGCGTTGAGGCAATACTCGCAACCTACATGTCTCCAGACCCTAGCGCAGCGCCAGCAGACTACATTTGGCTCATGAGGCCTGTCAGTAAAGTCCTTTTTAGGGACCTGGCATCCGCTTTACCGCTGGCCCCTCTGACAGGCGTGTCCACCGCTCCTTGCGCGTACAGTACTCGCCCCCACTAGGTAATTAGGACCACACGTACTACCACTGATGTGACAGTCACTGTTTCTCTGGGGCATGCAAGTCCTTGGTAGAAAGACCTCTGTGGCGTAAAACACGCTTCCATGACAGAACACGCTCAGCTCATTACTCGACAAGTCACAAGCTTCTTTCTTTCTTGGTTACATACGTACGCATACGTATCCTAGGGACTGATCGTCAGTAATCCTGCACAACGGCCGTGTGCACGTAGACGGAGTCGGTCACACACCACCCGTACTCGACGTGCATCGACTCTCGTGATTGCGAGGACGTACCACAGCATCCTCGCGGAGCTGCAGCCATCTTACTTGATAGAGATGTGACGCAGTCGGTGACATCTGTTAACCGCGCAGGCGGTATTGAGTTCATGGTACAGTGACCACCCAGGAGCTATGCGACAACGTGCGGGTGCCCTGAACATCCAGAGTTCAGCTGCGGCGAGCCGAAGCCAGTGATCTCTCCCCGAGCTAGTGCAATATTACGACACTTTTTTTGGCATACCCCCGGTGTGACCTCAGCGCAGTAATATCCAAAACAAGCCATATGCCTATCTATCGCGACTTCTCCCGTACAGAAAGGCGGTGGCCAGAGCACGTGCACGAGCACCACGCTGGTGGTTTGGTGTAGTATGCTCCCGTCACGTAGCGATCCTCTACGTTAAGTGGGAGAACAGATAGGCCATCGGACGGGTCATACGCTCTGACCGTCAGTTACATGCCTAGAGACTGCGCTCTCGCAAACGATGTCAGGTCGGGATATGACGCAGTCGCGAGCAGCCCCTGAAGGATCAGCCAGCCTTGTCTTAGTCTGGCCAAGGTGCTTAGGTAGAGCTGCTGTTTGGCAAACACTTGATTCACCTGTTGGTGACTCCTTTACGCGCCTCTGCAGGGCACCAGCTGCCGAACAGCATTGGTTTACAGCTCGTCTGCGGACCGTTTATGGCTTCCTGCATGGCGCACACATGTCTTGACATGGTTGCGTTCGTTTCTTTGGCGTGCGCTGCAGTGTAAGAAGCTTGTTGGCAGATGGGAGGGTTCAGTGTGACTCTGCCAGCGCATCAGAGTGTGTTTATAGCTATTTTCTCCATGCTCGTGCTCATACGGTTTGCTTTGTGCACTGTGGATAGGCCGCTTTTACACGCAGGAGACATGGGAGACTTGTGCACTGCGACTGTCTGCATTAAACAGTGTAAGTAGCTCCACAACAATGATACATCTCTGTAGAGACGAGCATGCCGCACAACCTCTACCAACTTGTAAAGGACTGTGGTAGAGGCAATGCTCGGTGTGTATACAGCGAATCCCAGGTGGCAAATGAGACACACCAGACCGCCTTGCAGCAGAAGCCGCGGTTCTGGGTCCGGACGGTTTATTGGGCGATGGCAACCAAAACTGACGTCAATACAAATAGTAGCAACAAAAGAAGAAAGCAGCGCAGAGCTCTCGGCTACCGGTATGCCACGAGCGGGTAACTAAACAAACTTTAGTCCTTACTCTCTCACCTGTCCGAGCTCTCATCTCACAGTCTCCACAGGGGGGGAGGAGGGGTGCAGGGGACTTGGGGGTGGGGTGTATGTACCAGCCCACAGGCTTCCCTGTGCCATGGTAGACTGCAGAGCCGACACCCCCCGCGCAGTCAGCTGGACGAAGTTGGACTTATACAGCCAAGATCGAAAACGACCAGGCACATGTGGAAGCCTGGAGACAGGCAGCCCGCGCCCACCGCAACTCTTTGACTGCTCCAGCGGTAAAACGGACCCGGACTAAGCTGTTGTTTCCACTACACAAGAGAAAACACACACAACAGAAGGAGACACAGCGAAAACTATGTTATCAATAGTGCCCAACCGCCTAGGTGCGACTGGACAGCGCGAACTAAGTGCCGGCTTTCTACCCTAGGCCACACAACACACGGGCGGGGGGGGGTGGCCACACCAACCCGCCGCAGGGGGGGGGGGCGGCTCAGCCAGTTTACTCTCGGTTGGACCTGGGTAGTTACTCCACACAGTCCATACCTAAGGGGCGGGAACTCGATGGGCCTATAGTAGACCAACCGGTTTACCGACCAGAGTTGAGCAGGCACGTTGCGGGGACGCTTAGACCAACACTGAACATAGGGGGTGACTTAATATAGAGTACACACTTCCGACACAACTATATATTTATATTTTGATATACAGAACATACATACAACACGCGCATACATAGATGCATACAAGTGCGATGTATATATACATAAGATAATACATATAATGCGTAATTAAATATTATATATATAAATAGTAAAGGTGTTGTGGTGTGGCCATACGAATAGCGACACACAGATATATACATGAGTGTTGCTTATAATATAACAGTATAGATATATTACAACACACATATACACATGTATTCATACGTCGCTTTGATGTAGGGTTGAGATTGTACACACACACAACGCATATTCAGAAAAGTGCCCCATACTAGTAATGCAGAATAACGTCTTTTGATCTACTAGAGGAAAGAAGGCATCACGACAATATCCCACTCGAGGACAGAGGCTGTAGAATACTATAGGACAAATGTAATCTCCCTTTTTACAGACTATGTGTTTGGCTGTGTATTTCAGAGTTTGAGTCTATACACATTGAACTTTTGGCACAAAACAAATAAAACGAAAGTGGTATACACAGAACAGAGAAGAATATTCCAAAAAAGACGTATACCCAGATGTCTCTCTACATCTAGTGCTCCCCTGTGTATTTGTATAACACACACAGCACGTGGGTGACGGATGGCCCAGCGAACTATTAACTTAGGTACAAGGACTCATCCATGCTAGTGTTAAACGGGTGGACCCCGCACTCTGTCAGATTGATGCCTTCAGAACTTCACCGCGTCATTCTTCGTGGCCATAGGATTTTCAACAAGGTGTTTCAACGATGCTCGATTGGTACATAACCAACGGGCGCCCAAGAGAGTGGCCAAGAAAATCATTTCCCACCGCACACAGAGGACAGCCAGCCCACCACACGCAGCCGACAAGGCCTGTTGGAATACAAGGCAGGATGTCCATGCTTATATACAATGTTATGCTAGACGCCAAACTTGCTGACCCTGACCATCCGGAATGGACACGCAGCAGAGCATCGAGGACTCAATCAGACCAGGCAACGTTATGTCCAATCTTCGATACTGTCAGCAAAAAGTTGTTAGTTTGAGTCGATGATGAGCTTGGGGCACAAATATGGAGCCTCAACGTTTCCATTGTTCATAGCTGAGAAGGATGGCAACCCGGTAGTTTGAGTCACTAGCTCGCGTGGTAGGCCCATGCTGCGCCTCAAAGTCTTCGCCGTACTGTGCGTAGCAGAGTTTTCTCTTCGAAGCCTACCTTTGTTGAGCGTGAAACGGTGGGCTATTTGAACACTCACCTGTTGCATTTCTATGCACTCGAGACACATCTGCCCAGGTCTCCCGTGAACCTCTAGGCAATCACAACAGCTGAGCATTTGAGCCGCACCACAGATGGACTGCCGGTGCTTCACTTGGAGTGTTATTTTTTTTTGCTAGTTTTTTTCTGAGTGCCATTAGCGTACTTAGAGAACCGTTAGATCAATGGTTGTGCGACGAGAAAATTCCGCATAGGAGAAATCAAGGCATTTTGCGACAGAACTACCGCAGACAAGGACCACCAACAACCATGGAAGCCACGTATTCAAATGGAGCACATCTCGAATCTCACCATTTCTATCCCGCAAGTGTCTGTAGTGCTCGGTTTGGAGAGCTGGCAGGAGATTGTCTTGGACCAGTGTCTAACGAGTGCCTAACAAGAGTGCACTAGCGAAGTGTGAGCCGCACGGGAGGTAGGTGCATGGTATGTGGTCTGTGATAGAGGAAATAAAAGTGTGAAACACACAACAATCATTGGAGACAGGTGCATAGGGTACACGTAATAAAGTGGCCGCTGGATGTACATAGCACCTGATGGGTAAAAGTGCAGAGGAAATATCTGTAGAACCAACCGTAGGATTTACTACAGCTCAAAAGTAGGGAGAGTAATTCAGTCTTGGTACAGAGGAGCAGCAGCCTACTAAGATTACCGCCTGCATAGAGTATTATCGATATGAGAAATCGACTCAGAAGTGATCGACACAGAATTCGCACATGTCCAAGTGAATAAAGCCGCATGGCGAATACTGTGAATTTACACCACGAAGGCTAAAGTTTCGGCGGCTTTTTTCATTATTGATAGTGCTAGGTACGAGTAGATAGGAATTCCTTTAATTCACACGCTACTAGCACAGCACGATTCCAAACACGCTGAGATGTGATAGTGATGATAGAGGCCATGCTGTTATTCTGACAGTAATAATAATGGTGGTTACTTGATCGTAAGTTGACTGAAGGTAGCCATTTACAAGGTATGGAATGCGTGGAGGGCCCTTTTTGCTGGTGAGGTATACAGTGTTTGCTAGCACTTGCTGGGTGAGGATGACATAGGTCGGCCATTTCCGGATTACAATAGTGATCTTTTGCTAAATAGGAGAATGGTAAGCTTTGTGGTTAGCCTATAGATATGTATGTACGAAGGACGAACAGCCACCTTAGCTACAGATCGTGCGTGTTACTACAGGAATCGTTTATGGACAATGTGTGAATTTTATAGACCATGTGTTCACTGCAAGTAAACCCCTGTGTATACGCTCTTAGAAAGTTGATACAGGATTGAGTATTAAATCTCTTGAGAGATGCAGATGCATCATTGCTGGGAGATTTTCTCTTAGAGAGCGTATTCATGTCAAGTAAGACATTCAACATTCCTTTGGTGACAGATTTACAACAATGCGAGTACTGAGGATCAATACCGTAAAATCAAAACGACACGTGCAGGCGTTTTCTAGTTATAAAGTGAACTAATTGTAAAATTGAGTGGTTGACAGAATCCAACTTGCGATGCTAATGTCGAACGGCTAAAGCTAGAGCTGCATGAAAATCGTGCACTTGACATAATTGACAAGATCGAAAGTAGCGAAGTGATAAAGACTAGACATTTAGTGTAGTCGCGACAATAATGGGTTCCTCGAAGTGAGCAAACCTGAATCCAGGATGTGAATGGAATGAGAATGAAGAGAGATGCTACATGTGAACTGTCTCACGACTATCTACAGAGCACCAAGTAAAGCGGCGAGCGCAACGTCATAGAGCCCGCAAGATTCTGTGATGCAATGTTATTTAAGTGATGGATATAATACGTTAATTGCAATTGTTAGGTAAAGAGTCCAAGCATTTTCCAGATTGTAATACAGCCCCTTAACGCACGGACATAGTGTGCGTGCCGTAGTACCTACCATCGGACTGCAATGTGCGTGTAAGGAGGTATACCCCGTGCAAATTGAGCCGAGTGTAAGGAAGCAGTAGCGTGTCACGGGCAATCCTCTCATGGCGGCTCCCCAACACATCGGATGCGACCGCAGCGAAGGCGATCGAGCGGGGCATCTCGCAAAGCCGGAAGAGCGGCGTATAATTAGTTACGCGGAGCTTGGGAGGACATCCATGCCTGCCGAGTAGCAATCACAAGAAAGCTACAGAGAAGTATGTCGCCCCCGCGCCAGCGAAGAGGTAGCCGTGAGAAGTGCGCGTACCGGGCCGCGGGGGGACAGATTAAACCACGGCCCTCCAGCACTAACCCGATGTCGCGCGGAGAACTCAGGGGGGTAGTCGTGCTGTACGGCGCAGAGGCACGAGAGTCGCCGGGGACTTGGGCGACAGCGGGTACAGGACTGTCTTGAGTGCTGGTGACTGGCAGGGGCGTGGGGCTCGCGGGGGGGGTATGGTGGGTGGGGTGGGCTGCGGGAGTTGGCCTGGGGGGGTGGGTGGGGGGGGGGGGGGGGGGGGGGGGCCGGGGTGGGGTTGGGGGCGTGGGGGTCCCGGAAGTTTCGGTCTTGGGACACACGAGTGGGGGCGGGGGATTAAGGGGGGGGGAAGCGTGCGGCGGGTGTGAGGGATGGGGGGAGCACAGGGCGGGCGGGAAGGGTGCCCTGGTACGTACGACGGGGGGGGCAGAGCAGGGGTGGGGGGGCCGGCGGGAAGGGGGGGGAGGGAGTGTTCGGGTGATTCGTGGTGTTGCAGCATCCGGTTGTGCAGTGACACACGACCGAATGTGCACACGGAAATCAATATGGGTGGGCACGTGAAGCAGAGCAGATTGCTAAATGGAGGAACACGGAAGAGATAGACAGGCAGTATAAACGGTACTGCTGATCTCACTTTTGCTGAGGAATGACTTATAGCGATCCAGGTAAAGAGTACGATGCAATTCCCGCCTGGGGTAAAAGTTGACAAAAAGTAGAGAAAAAGGTTAAAGAAACAAAGATTTAAAAAATGTGTAAAACACAAAGCTCAAAGGATAATTAAGAATAAAAAACAACAAACGCAGCTCGACTATACGGTCCATTCATCCCTCCCCCTCCCCCTTTTTACTCAAACGACCATCGCCCTAGAAAAAGATCCAAAAAATAAACAAGTACCCCCCAATCATTTGGCTATCGATGCCGCGATGCGCGTATGGCACCGCGACCCACCCCTAATAAAAAAGCTATCCTCAATTGTTTAATTAACCTGTAAACCCCGAGGTGAACGCCGGTAACCACAATTAAAAACTACCCAAAAACGACAGATCAACAAGAATAACGCCGTCGACATTTTATTTTGTTCGCTTTAAGTCCCGCAGCACATTAAAAATGAGAGTAAAACTAATCATCACAACTCATATGACAACACATCCTAGAAAGTGATGCCCAATTAAGAACATTCAGTTCATCCCGCAACAAAAAAAAGGTCCTTACACTGCCTACGTGATACTACGGAAAAATTAAAAAGTTCTCCTGGCTTTTCACAGAAGAGCAGCGATGGCCATAAAATATTTGTTTTACAACGAGTAAAAACTAAAACACGTTTTTTTCTTCAAAAACACATGGAGCCTGCTTTCAATCAATAAAAAACACAACACTTCAAAGATCTTGGAAGAATGTCATCCCCCCACCGCTCACATCACAGAGCACATCTAACAACCCACAGAAAGACTAAAAACAAACTCAAACCCTTATACATCATCGATGGATACTCGTGCACTCCACCGGTGCTAGACACCGCTAACTGAAAAATCTTAAAAATAAAAAACACTCGCGCTCATAAGGCATTTCAGTATTTTCATCTCCCACACAAGCCCAACCCATCGCCAACCCTTCCACCAAAAACAGATCTTTTAACCTAAGCGATCATAAAGTCTTGTGACTAATACCCCACCAACACCGCAAAAATATACCTCAAATAAAAACGATAACAACCCATCATCCCCGCAAAAGAAAAAATCTGTCCAACACCTATCAGCACCCATAAACAGAAAATATAAAAAAAAGTTCTATGCGGCACTAACAGGACTGCGAGTGTAGTGCACCAAAACAGGATGCCTTTTCATCATTTTTCGCCAATACATGTGTTTTTATTGTGTAAAAGCAGATAAACACATAAAAACAAATATACAAATGTGGTAGTATCCAGCACTACATCCGAATCGCCCCACAACAATGAGCTTAGCTGCTAAGTTACACAACTAGGCATCTGTCACATTATAACCGACCCACCCGTGCACGCTCCGCATGGACTAACGAAACAAATAAAGAAAAAAAACGACATTCACAGGATTGCTGTTTTTTGTACACAACAACATACAAGCTCTCACCAAAAACGCTTAAATAAATAAAGTAGAACAAACAGCGATCCATTCATCTGCATATAGCCCCCATCCGCTTAACAGTGGTCACACTTCGGAAATAAAAAACCAACACTCATCACGTAAACAAACCACAGCACCAAACAAGGCAGCGTCCATATGACTACACAAAAGACATAAGAAAGCAATAGCGGCTGTCAGAATACACGCTACACAGACTTAAAAACGCAACTTAATTAATAAAACCATCGACCCTGTCAATGGAGTTGTAAAACGCGAAAATACAAAATCAAAAAAACTCACTATTAGCAAATTCTAATATCAATGCCATCTCTTATCAACTTGCGTACAACCACCCCCATAGTATAGTCTATCCCGCTCCTCCGTTCAACTATTATAACCCGTAATGAGTCGAATCCTAACATCTTAAAAGTGAACGCCCAAAAAACACAACCTAAATCTGGGCCAGCAACTGCGTTTCCCCCCTCCATTCCATTCCCATGTGCGTATAAAAAAAACTTACGTGGAAACACCTTGTGCACTCCTGAAATAACGACAAAATACAACCCATTAGAGTGAAGATCCCTGAGGCGGGCGAGTGAAACTCCAAAATGCGCGAGCAACATTCCTGGAAGGTTTACACCTGTTTTAACGTACTTTGGGGGCTTTGAGCTGCGACATGGTGCCCCCACCAATAACTGTGCGCCGAAAAGCCCAAATAGCACGTCCCACCCGACATCTGATCACCCCCCCTGCCATGCGCCCAAAAGCCAATCTCTTTTGACCACTGACTCAGGATAAGTAAGCCTACACCCCAGCACAACTACATCTCAAGATTACAAGCCGGAGTCATCTGCGCCCGCCCCATCATCATTGCCAAGCCATTGAGAACCGAAAATCATTGCGTAACCTGAAACTTTATGGGAGCGTTTCTTTCAAGAATGAGCCTTGTAAAGAATTAACATATTTATCTATAATTGCAGAATATTGGAAAAAAATATATAATTTTTTTTTTTTTTTTATTTTCAGAGCCGAACGCTAAAAAATTAGTTGAAAACGCCTGTGGAGTAGAATGATACTCCCACCATACCAACCTCATCTGAGATATATTCCCCGAAACGGCGGTGTAGTTTTCCACATCTCAACAGGGCCGTCTTATCTTTAGGGGTATTCTTAGTTACGTAATTTGGAACCTTAGAGGACTGTCCCCGTCAACACAATCTGTGAGCGGGGGGGGGCGTGAGGGGGGTGGGAGGGGGGGGGTGGGGGAGGGGAGAGGAGGGGGGGAAGGGGGGGTACCGAGAACACAACCTCCACTTAAATATAAAATTGTAATAAAACTGGAGGCCTCCAGAGCGTCCACGTAGGTGCTCCTATTCATGGGTCTTGGGTAGATCAACATAATTACTAGTCCACATATTGGATATCTCTGAAAACGGCAGAGATCAGGGGAATCAAGAATTAAAATTTGCATAATTCCCTTGAATCCACAATTACCGTATTCTTGTCAATAAAGCATAAAGTATTGTAAAATCAGCCAAAAAAAGTTTTTGAAGATTTTAAATTTGTCACTATACCACATTGACTTCGTTAAATTCCAACACCAAATAGGGTTAATAAAAACTTTCATAATGCTTTTTGTGAATACTTTAAGAGGGTGGTCAGTGTTCTCTTAGATGAGTTCATTTATGAGGGGTAATCTAACATACCGGTCAACAGAAGTCAGTTAGAACTTGACAGGTCCCTAAAAATATGTATCGAGTTGGCAAATTTTCTTGAAAATGTTAAAATTATCTACTAAAATATAAAGCCCCGCTCATGTTCGTAAAAAACAAAAAAGACATTTCTACAAACAAAAATGAATGCCAAACTACAGCAGACATATTGGTATAAGCTAGTATGAACTATTTTGTAGTGGAATAAACTATCTGTCCTATACATGCATAAATTTGTTGTAAGTTTTGAAATTGCGGGCGTAAACATTTAGTAATCTTTACATTTTTGATCAAACCATAAGTTTAGATATTTTTCACCACAATACTCGATCATTTATTTCTTTGGACCAACAATTCTTTGACTTATCTTTTAATAGCACAATGTGACACGAGAAAACAGTCTTCTTGACTCACATGGCATAGGATTAAAGACAGATGTACAAAAAGTTATTCCAAGCACATAAAGTGACACATGACCAGAATTATCAAAAAACTAGGGGCTCAGTCAAGATGACGCCAGAAACTGCCTCCCGGCGGATAAGGTGGGTCTTAAAGACATCCTACCACTGACAGTTGTACACACGTGCTTATTGTCAAAGATTTGGATCGGGGACCCAGCTTAGTACTACCTCCCCTCCATGGAGAATTGAACATCCATGTGGTCTCAGGCAAACTTGAGACCGTCCACTTCTTTGAGACAATGGCTTCTTTGATATTGTCACTCCACAAACTCTCTTCTTGTTCATTTTCTATCCTTTCAGGATTGTTTATTGTGTGCTTGGAATAATCTTAAGCTGCCATAGCCCATAGCTCACTAAGTAGAGCCATGAGATTCAACTGAGTTCTGAGTATATTCTCCAATTATGTAGCACAAGCACTAGTGGCACCGTCTTAACAATAAAACATCTTGTGTACACTGAACTTAGACAACATCGTGTAAGCGTAAGACTTATAAATGCTGATAATAATCTTGTGCGGCACAATGGATCACATCTTTATATCTCTCAAGAGACTATTTTAGGCACTGCAGACTCACGACGTTTTTTGGTCGGCTGATTATGGTTGAGCTGAAGAACCTGGATCCAGCTAGTAGTCCATGAATATTGGCCATGGCGTCTTCGACTACCACAAACCGTACATTCGCGAATATAGTCTATGAGCGTGCTAGTGGCGACATACTCCTCGATCCAGGCCCAGAATTCATTGTCTTTGCCGCGTAGACTATAGCACAGGAATATTTTCCATTAGCCGTCGGATCCTACAAACACAGCAACTGGTACCAGTCAGATTTCTTAGAGGTGTGGCATATTTCTCATAAATACATAAACTCGTCCCGCTTAAAAACATATCTCGACGAGAATCCACCTGGCTCTAGATTCAGTATACATAGCCTAAACTTTAAAACCTAACATCAAACTCTATACAGATTCTTGAAACAAGTAGCAATTACACGCACAGAATACACAGAATACACTTAAAACAAAAAGCACCACATACTGTCATGATTTCTTCTCCCGCACTCACATCTGAACATAAGACCAAAATTACTCTGTATATTTATCAAAATGCCAGAATACACATAGAAGGACGAACAGACATCTTATCATTAACGAGCCATTCTCACATACAACTCTACAATTCCTTAATCACTCTTTCTCGACAGCTCAAAACAGGTATACCTGACATATCTCTAGTATTTGGTACATTGCCATAACTTAAACTGTATGACTTGGGTCCAATACATTTTGAGGATATCCTTTTCAGCCATCAAGGCTCTCTCACAATAGTATGGTAGGGAATTCTTTTGGTCCCTACACGCCCATTCCCTGACGGAACTGGTGGTAACTTGAGCTGCCATGTTTGCGTATGCCATGCTTGCACCAGCCTTTTTTCCAGCATCTTTGAACCAATTATCGAGCCTCCTTCTATACAATAAGCAATGACAGACATCATGGCTTTCGTGCATGGTGCCAAACAATTGGACTTGGTTATCTCTAAGGTCACTTTAACCAAGATTTGGACAGTATGCTTCGGGTCAAATGCGTCCATAACCTTGAGGAAGACCCATTACCGCCCTAAAGCTTGAACTTCCTCGGCTAATGTCTTCAAAATTGTAACAAAAAAAAGAAAAAAAAGCCATCTCAGTATTATCACATAACACATGTTTATCCAATCATGATGACCATCTAATTTGTGTGAAGTTGCCCCAGTACTATCTGCAGCAAATACAACCCCACATACATATTGCTTCCCACTAAGCCACCCCGGTGTTTCAGCGAGTTGGGGTTGGCGGTTCTTAGGTCTAATGCAAGCTTCCTCCTTTTGCCACTTTCTAATTATTTCAGAAAATGATAACTGGATGGACCATATGGCCCAAGACTAATTTAAACAACTTTCGTCCTGATGACCACAGGACATGTCTCCAAAATTAGTGAGATCTTTCTTCCTGGTTTGCGTATTCTTGAGCAAACATTATATCTGGCATTTTTCACTAGTTTCTATAATTGGAGTAATGGCTGCTTCTTCCTGGAGAGTGCCTTTCATCCATAGTTGATTAACAGCTACAACTATTTTCCTGCAGGAATAAAGACCAACTCTTAACCAGCATCTGCCAGCATGCTTCACAAGGTCTTTTGCTTATTGTTCTTGCGGGTTGATATGCACATGTCATGACCAAAGCCGTCGTTCTCATCTCGTGACATCACAAGAAACCCATCTCCAATCCTAACGCTTAGTGGAATGTCTGACAATCCCTATCTTGTTATTATCTCGCTGTCATATTATTTGTACACAGATGAATGAGAGGCACCTTTACCGGTATTTGAGAAATATTTGCACCCAGAAAGAATGAGTCCAGTACTTGTTGCAAGCGTCCACAATTCTCTCCAGATATCTTAGGACTGGATTTCTCTTAACAGGCTTTCCCATTGATGTCTACACATATAAGCATTGTGTTCAGTGTGCAATATGAATACATCACACGAGGTGTGAGTCTCTAATTAACATCAGATATTGCCATTAAAAAACCTGGAACCAATGAATCTTCCAAAGCCTAGGTCTGTCCAAATTGTGTAAAGCCCATAGTAATCTAGGTGTATGTAAAATGTTTGACTTTGGCAGAACATCAAAATTTTGGTTACATCCTACACTGTACCTAAAACATTTAAGGTTTATTTCTGCTTTCATGTCAGGATAGTGAGAAAAACATGCACATCGTCATTTTATAAAGTGTATGTAAACTTCTGGTTTCAACTGTACATGCCTTTTTGCTACAATAATTGAACCAAAATGTTGGACCTGTGTTTATGGTTTACATGTTGCACCAGAAACAACCCTTATCCTCTTTATGTTGTAAAAGTTACCTCCTTTACACACAATGTGGCCACAAACAGTCTAAATTACTTGTCTAAACACATAATGGATGATGTAAAAAATAAGGTGAAGTAAAGCATACTACAACCAGTATTATTGGCACACACACATAGTTTAATGGAAATGTACCCACATTATAATCTAACCCGACCGTAATTTGTTTGTCACACAACCAGGTATTTAGCAATGCTTTTATACATTCCTGTAACAAATGTATTGTGGTTTTCTATAAGTTGTTTGTATGAAAACATGATTCACACTAATCAATCTCTTCAGAGAAGAACAGATTTGTCAGTAATTGGGGTTTGCGTGTTTTTGTTTAATAGACAAAGCACTTATGAAACTCACACTTCCAATTTCATCTTCTTAATTGAAATGTTTTTTGCCAATTTGCTTTTGGAGAAGTTATTAAAAGTGTTGAGCGAACAGTAATAAGTTCTAGTTCGATAGAAACACCTCAAACTTTTGTGGAGATTTGCAGTTCTATTCAACATTTGAACAACACACACCCAACCCCATTATAGTCTATGGGAGGATTTTTAACCCTATTAGCAGGTAAGGAGAACGTAGAAATTACCAGCCTACATAACAGTAAAATGGATATTAGTGGGAGCAACTGATAGAAAATTTGAGCTCTAAGAGTGACAGAAAAAAATGAAAGGCTAACAATACTTAACACTTCAATGGCTAACTGAAAAGATAGAGGACAGAACTTGTCTAAGCCCGGTCAGTAGTTAAGCGTCTGCAGCGGAGAGCACGCTGCTAAGGGGCCTGCATCTCTGAGGGCGTTCAAAACGGGGGGGGGGGGTGGCGGGCGCGCGTTTTAGGGGGGGAGGGGCGGGGGGTGGGGGAGGGCCAACTACATACATAAAAAAAAAACACAAAATTATGGGTGGGGAAGGATTAGGTGTGATACTGAGGGTTGCGTGCAGGGGGGGGTGAGGGAGGGGCCCGGGGGGCTGAAAGAGGCTGGGGGGGGGTGGCACAAATGCTGTGGGTTAACTGGTTGTGGGGCGAATGGGGGGGGGAAGGGTATGGTGGGGGGGGGGGAACACTACAACACACACACACACACACAAACTCGTATATATAGATCCAATGTATTCTAGAGTTAGGAGCATGATGTGAGCCTGCAATTGTCACAAATAAGCAGATTCTCGTTTGGGAAAGATGCAGCCAGCAAATCTCCATACTCATCTAACTATTGATGGCTATAACAGATGGGGATAATGCTATCTAACTTACTAAACAAGAGCATCCAGAGAGTGAGCTCTCTCTCTATTTTGTTGGGGGGGGGGGGCGTTGTGGCGTGTGTCTCTGTGGGAATGCATTTAAGGGTACTTTTATATTCATTGCGGTACGTGGTGATTGATGAAAATGGTGTAAATTATAAGATGCGTATGAAGTTGTTCGAAAATTGCTCTGGGATATGCTCTCAGATACACAACTGGTAGAACAAATTTAAGTGAGAAAGGTGATTGGATGCACACCAAAAGGGAAGAACAAGCGCATGATTTAAATGATACTGAAAATTTAGAGTACGAACTAGAACAAGAACAGTTAAACTCGGAATAAGTAACATGTAATATGGCGCGTGACAGTGGGGGTTCTTAAATATGTCAGAAGGTCTCCGAGAATTTAAATTTTCTCCTACAACAGTTAATCAACACTATTATTTTAACAGGAAGGTTGTTTTATCACTTACTTTGTCTTTCCGCACTGTGGATTTAATGTGATCAATAAAATACATGAACAGTACTAAAGTTCGAGTGTTTTAAGTTTAGATTGTTATGTAAAATGCAATTCTAAAAAACCACAATCAGAACAAAGGCATAATTATAATTCATAAATCTCTATAGCAAAATGAAAAGGGCCCCCACCTCCTAATGACAGCAAGCAACGTCAGCAGAAGTAGTAATAATAATGGATAATAGCACCATATACCAGAGGATGCATACAGCAGTGCTAGATAGCAGAAAATCTCCAATGTATTGTTCCATACAAAAGAACTACAACAATCTTGTACCCAAGGGAACAATCTCATTTTATTGGGCCCCATATGGCTGTTACAGCTATAGCTACAGTGCTGAATCAGACCTCATTGTACTACTTATTAATGCAAAATCCAAGTAATACTTAAGGTTACACTTCATTTTTTTGGGTAGGTGTAATAGCTTTTGTATTTTGGAGTAACCTAGAAACCAAGGAAGATACATTCAGAAATTAATTTGCGCACATATTTAAACCTATGTGGAATAAAACAAACACAATGGTATTCAAGCGTGGACATTCACTTTAAAATAGATTTTGGTAATGTTTCCATTAAAATAAAGATTGGCACAGTTTAAATGATGTATGAAAAAATATGGAACTTATTAGCTCTGGAAATTTTTGTTGGTTGATTGCAAACCATTTACTGACTTTCTCAGTCATTCTAGGTCAAGCATTAGGTTAATTATCTTTAATAACTATCTAGTTTAATTAGGCAATATAGATTGCCACAATTTTATCGTTGCTCTATATGTGTGTTTAATAAATTCTGGATCTTACAATTTTTCAAACAGTATGTACTGTGGTTCTATTCGTGGCAGTTTTCTGCTGTCTCGAACTAAAGTATATTAAGCTTAATTGAATTTTCTAAAGTCTGACTTTTTGTTAACTGATGGTATCTATTATCTTTTTAAATGAAGTTCAGTTTTAGATTTTGTTTGTCTAAGTGTAATGTATATGTTAATTCGAAGAGTGCCCAGCAAATTAAAAACATCTTATTCTACTTATAATACAGGATATGCTTTCCTTCAATCTATGCTTTCTAGACTATAAGCTATGAGAACCTAGAAATACATTGAATTATTTCTACATTTGATACTGCTTACATTAATCAATTTTCCTATTTTTTGTATTCTCTCTGTGCTGCACTTTAGAATGCAAAGGCAAATTTCATGTTTCACATAGAGGTATTAATTTCATGGGATGTCTTTCATCAGGCTTTGAGCTCAGTGTACTATAGGAAAGTTACTTAAATGTTGTCCTAGGGGCTACTAATTGAAACATTTCCTTAGGTAAACTAATTTAGCTAGCTTAAGTAAAATAAAACATAGAATAATTTTTAAGGCAGGTATTAGCTTAATCATGCTCCATTTCTATTTTGTTTAGAGGAACTATTTCTGCACTAAAACAACCGTTTGTAATTTGCTACATTTTCAGCTTAACGTACAATGATATTCTAGTACTTTATTAATTCATAGGTCATATATCAAATAAATATTGATTGCTTCTATAAAATATATAGCTTTCTGCACTGTATAAATTAGAATACTAGAAAGACAACACAAAATGAACACAAAACAGAACTGTCTAGAACATGTATGTCTTATCTGTGTTTAATTATGCACTAGTAAATATAAAATAAAGAAATAGGAACTTTGCTTAGAGTCTACTATTTTGCTCCTGTATAGACCTCTTAACACAAACAAGTCACAACTGCTGTACTGTCCAGCATGCTGAGTGACAGAGATTGGATGATGCCATGAGACATGTTACAACAGCGATTATGAGATATGACCCCCGAAACACAGCACTCGTGGAATGTTGAAGACAGTTAGAGAATCGTGAAGCTTCGTAAGGGATCAGTAAGGTGAGTATGTCTTTATAATCTCTTCTTGGCTTTTTGGCTAGAATCAAGTGTAGTATCTGTTCTTATCAGTTCTTGTCAGTGACGGCAGGACACTGACATATGAGCTGACGTATTAGCATTTGCTGCACACTCATTCGGTAGCCGAAGGTGTACCTGGTCTGTATCATATATGCAGACTGTAGGTGACCCGGACCCCAGGATCAAAGCCATGTGGCCTAAGAGGATTTGAAAGCCTAAGGTGCAGAAGTGCACCAGGAATGGTGAGCCTGGAGTGCCTGAACTCACTGGATGTGGGACCCGACTTGAGTGATGGCGCATTTGCATGCACTTCAACTTTTAACTTCCCTTGAGCACACACCTCTATTCCCCAGCCTTCTGGCTAGGTAATATAAGGAATTTGTATAATCCCGAACAGATGTCCGTGCAGTATTTACTGTGTACATTCTAATTTATTTAATTTATTTTTATGTCACTGTGTTATCACATGTCACTGCTGTTTTGTCACAGGATTTTGGGATGTGGTGCCCTTTTGGGACCCTCCCGGGGTCTAGATGGAGAATGTAAGGCCATCACTTTCCTTTCTCCCCAGCAACTGTGGTTCTCTTCGGAGAAGTCAACTTTGTTGGCTCTGTGGTTCCTGTTTGGGCTTGTCACTTGGACCAATTGCTGTCACAAGTATGGCTCTTGCTGACCTCTGGCAAAGGGGACCAGTTGTCCAGTACACTTGCAGGTTCCTTTCAGCCCAAAGATGGACAAGGATAAAAGGTTTAGCACAGGGCTTTCTCTTTTTAGAGTGGGCTTGCGATAGATCATATCATTGTGCACTTTTTTGTGTGACACTGTTGCACTTGTTTTTATGGACTTAGGTGAGTGCCTGTAATAGAGCTTTTAAATGACATTCTTTATAATTTTCTGCCATCCTATTTAAAAATAAAATGATATAGACAGCTCCTTTATGAGTAAATTCAACAGTCACAAAATTATTCTGTGTGAAATACCTTTTGGAGCCAAGACTGAGAGTATCAATAACTTTATTGCTTCTCTTCTATTTGCTCTCCCACAGCCAATGACTCTCCATAGAGAGGATCAACAGTCTTCCAAAAAAAGTATAATTTGTCCTAAAAATAATATTAAAACATAAATAAATAGTCTTCAAAACAGAAACGCTATTCATGGGAAAATTGTTATATTGATTAAATAGGAAGATTTGTTGTAGTTCTTAAGGGTAGAAATGAAGAGTCGTGTAAAGGCTTAATGACATAAAAAAAATGGTTAATATTTATATTATCATGAAGAGCAAATTAGGACATGGCCATTCTTCAAAGGCTATTCATATACATTTCATTTTTCCAGCATTTAACACAAACTTGACACACTTCAAGAAAAGGATTATTTGGTCTTTTAAACAGGCCTAACTAGGGAACTTCTGAGAGAATGACATTGATCATTGCCAGGGGCCCAGTATCTTACATGAACAGAATAAAAAAAATTATGGGTAAAACAGATGAAACTGAAAAACAATAAGAAACTACTTACACAGTCTACATAGAATTGATATGCAAAAAGATCCACATATAAACGTGAACAATTATTGGTCACTTTTATCATTTTTACCATAGCAGAAATGTAAATTATTCTGGGGTTACTGTATGCACAGCACTAGCATACTGTTTTCTTTCCTAACTGTGGCATTACAAAAATCTGAGTGGTCTTTCCAGCTGGACAGTGACATGGATGAGCAGCCAAGTTTTCACCACAGCTGGGTCGTGCCAAACTGACTGCTGGTAATCTCCTGTTATATTGTGCAGCTTTGGGTGTCTAGGAGGCTACTGCCTCTCACAGCATGTCTCACCTATTCACTACTTATGGAGTTGCACCAGTCACTTAGCATGAGGCTTTGCGCACTGGCATCTGATCACAATGTCAGGGCCTTTTATGGATGCTTGACTATGCATGGCTGTGAACATGCAGCATGCACATTGCACAGTTCTCTTTGCACAAAAGAGTACAGTCCATGAAGACCACAGATGGCTGCCATAATTCCAGGTCAAGACATTGTCAGAAAGTGAACAACATTTTTTTAGTTGCAATAATGAACAATATAACAGCAGTTTCATGTACACTGTACTGAATGATTACATAAACTTAATTCTATATTTGAACTCTGTTACACAAGAGAAACTTTCAGCATTTGCACTATTCTTCAATTACTTAATTGGCTTATTACTGTCCCTCTTAGAACTACCAGTCCACCTATCCTGCTATACTTGGATGGATAGAAATCAATGTAAGCCTCAGGGCAATCATTCTCTCACTCTGCACTGGTCCCTTCTACTCAGAGCTAGTATACTCATAGCCCAAACTGACCTAGTAACTAACTCCCAATGTTTCTCAACCACCTATTAGCCTGTCTAACTTGTCTCTAGGGAGCTACAGTTAAACCTTGTTGTGCAGTACTTGTCGAGAGATTTCTGCTTCAACCAATTGACTTGTCTTCCAAGCTCTGCTCTACTCGGTCCATTTTCCATAGCTCCACTCAGGATCTTCACGTCTTCTGCTGTGCCTACAACCCACTGATGCATCTCACATATGCTGCACTCAAGCCTACTTGCTATGTGTATCCTCAGCATCATTTGTCACTACATGCAGTTGCTCTTTACTCTGGCATTTAGTACTAATCTCATGATTGTCAACCCTTAAAGATGTAATGACATATTGTACTTAATTTTAAAGATCCCAAGTCATTATACATTTTTGGTAAGAAGCCACCAGCTTCAATTGGAGTCAACCTAAAAAATGTTACACGAGAGCTTGCAATAATTACTTGACTCTTTCCAATATGTTCTTTTTTTCTTACAGTATCATTGTTCAACAATGTTCTGCTTATTCTCCCTGTGGATTATTACACAGGAGTAAATTAGATATTCTTTTATTTGTTTTCTAATTTTCTTTTAATGTATTCTTGAGTTTAGTCATTAACATTTGCAATATTCTTCAGTGCTTCTGGTGTACACCTATTAAATTTCTGCATGGCTTTGTATCAAATTCACATGATACAGTAAGCCACAATATATAATTACAATGTTAATCTAAATATGATTCTTATTTGATGGTAATGGAATGTTTTATTTTATTGACCAAGGAGTAGATGGTAATTTTTTCTGAATTAAAGTGTCTTAGAACATTACTAAACTACAACATAGGTCCCTATTCTGTTCAATACTGTTTCGACTAATGTGTTGAAATATTTGGGTTTGGAACATCCTAAACTCAAATTTTCTTCACTAACATTAGCTGTATGTTAGGTTTTTTTTAAGAGTTTTAACAGGTTAACTTATTGTTCGGTGGTGCTCCTGGTTTGGTGGCACCCTTAGTACAGTGTCACTTCTGGTCTTTCCTCCAACGTCCCATTATCTTAACATAGTTTAACATAAAATAAAATATGTATGGTACACTGTTGGTATATATGCTGGTGAAAACTCCTGCGTCCTGACATATACAGTGACTTGCCCAAAGACTTTAATTACCAAATGTATGCTAAAAGACTTTCCTACAGTATTAACATACATTTAGCAAAAAAAGGGTGGGAACCCTTGTCAATACAGTTATACACACAATCATTCCATTTATGAATCTACCAGGCAATTAAGAGCCTATGAAAAGATTTGAGACTAAAGAACCTTTGTTATTATTATTTATTATTAGTTTTACAGCTATAACAATATATAGCATGAGATGACCTAATCAAATGCTGTACTGGTCATTAAAATATGCATGTGACTAAACTATATAAGAAAAAAAACATATAGGAAAAAACATATAATAAAAATCTATGGCACTGTACAACAAGCTGAAGCCCAACCTAAGGACATATAAATTAATTTAGCAAAGCAACAAAGATGAAAAATTAATTTATGGCTTCAATTCAAGCATGCAACCCCAATCTTCAAGTCATGAACAAGAAAAATAGCCTAGTATGTAGTATTTTTATTTTTGACCATCTTTCGGAAAATCTTTTAATCTGCCAACATTTCTATGAACAGCCTTACATATGTTTCACTTTGCACTCATACACTTTCATTTAATTGGTAATGAAAATATCTATCTTTATAAGACCAAGTTAGCTATTGTCTTTAGTGGAAACAATTAATATGTAATTGTCTGTCTAGGAGCAGTAATCTTTTACATGGCTCATAGCCCAACACAACAGTGATTTCATGGGTTGTTTATATGATTTTTGTGGGAACATTTCGAGGTTGAACACAGAAAATTCCAGCCAGAAACGTATTCTAAATCTGTCCAAACAACTAGTCGGCTACATCCTGTGACCTCCTTGGACTTCCCTTTTATTTTGACTTGACATGATGCCCTTGTATCAACATTTTAGTTAGCACAGTAATTATAATACTTGGACATGTATTAAAGGTTTCTCAATGGTGAAATGTCCAAAATATTTGATTGTGCTTCCAAGGTTGTGAAATGTAACAAACAAATGCATAATATAGGCAAATTATATATTAATTGAGCATATTTTACTTAGGTGAATGCAGAACTTGTCTAAGATGACCTCTAGCACAGCATTGATTATACAGTTGAGCATATATGTCCTGAAATGTAAAAGAGAAAGCAGTTGTTTATTGTAAACATCATCCAAAATTAAGAATTTGCAAAAATAAAAATAAAAGGAACATTTAATTATGCGCATGGCCTGCTTCAAGTATGCAAAGACACATTGTATTATATTATATGTCTGCCTTTACAATCGAAAACATACCACATTTGTCAGGGTACAGATAAGTTTACATGGTGAAAAAATGCAACAGTAAATTAGAAATGTTTCTATAAATGGGTGTGTTGAAAATGTTATCTTAAGTGCATTTAGCCTGATTTTATTGCAGGGAAGCAGTAAACCAGGCTTCTGTGATCTATTCATTATACTAACTTTTCTGTTGGAATGATCGGCTAGAAGATTTAGAAACAAGGTACATTATTTATAGACAAATGATCTAAATATAATAGTTTACCAATGCATAGGCTCCATAGATATATTGGGAATTCACATCTTGTGTAAATTGTGAAAGTTCAGAATCTTTCATTGGAGGTATATTCAGTGTGAGACTGGCGTGCCTAGACCCACCAGAGAAGATTATTCTAGGGGCCCAACCCAATGCAACTGAACCGTTCCACCCTTTCTCTGCCACCTATGCAATACCCCTGCCAAGTCTAGATTTTGCATTTACCAAATAACACCACTACACAAAACCAGAATCCCAAGGTCAATATTATTAATTATTCCACTAAGAACAAATACTGCCACATCATGACCATACATCACCACCACATAGTGGCTGAATAATACCACCATATATTGTCACCACATAGTGGCTGAATAATAGCACCACATTATGACCACATATCACTACAACATAGTGAATGAATAATATGACATATCATCACCACATAGTGACTTAATAATACCGCTACATCATGAATAAATATAAAACATTATACCACAACCAATATTGCCACCATACACTGACCATACAGTGGTAGATACCAGTTGAACACAGGCGCTCTGCAAGTGATTACAGTGATGATATATCCAGGGACTCACAGGAGACATCTTCTCTGATGGGTCCTTCCCTGCTCTGATGAGTGAGTCCCTTTCCTTTTTCTTCTCCATCCACCACGACTTGTCGCTGCAGAATTTAGCACACAAACATCTTAGACTTCTCACTTTTCCAACACTTCTCCACCAATTCTCACCTCTGTACTAACTCCTCATCTATAGCACCTCCACTAGTAATAATGACCCCTTTGTACCCCAAACAGTAAAAGTATATGGAACTTCCATTTGTGTACCAAGTTTTAGTCTTCTTTTTGTGTCCCCATATAGTAAGTAAGTAAACCCCTGACATAGTAAGTAGGCACACTACTAACATTAGGTAGGCAGATATAATTAGGTGGGTAAACCCCATTTAGGTAAGTATATAGGCCCCTGATAGGTATTTATATAGACACCCTATAAGTAGGTGTATAGGTACAATGTAGGTAGTTATGTAGGCCCCTTGTAGGTAGATGTAAGGCCACCTGTAGATAAAAATATAGGCCCTTGTAGGTAGATAGACCCACAGTAGGTATATAGGCCCTATGTAGGTATATATAAAATCCCCCCTGTAGGAAGGTATATAGACCCTCTGTAGGGAAATATATAGGCCTCCTGTAGGTAGTTATATAGATCCCCTGTAGGTTGGTATAGACACCTATACTTAGTTATATAATCCCCTTGTAGGTAATTATATAGGCCCCCTGTAGGTAGGTATGCTCTTTGAAAGTAGGTACAGTTGAAACCAGAAGTTTACATACACTTTATAAAAAGACACATATGCATGTTTTTCTCACTATCTGACATGAAATCAGAATAAACCTTACCCATTTTAAGTCGATTAAGATTACCAAAGTTATTTATATTTGCCAAATACCAGAATGAGAGAGATAATTTTTTAAGGCATTTTTATTACTTTCATCAAAGTAAAAAATGTACATACATTTCAATAGTATTTGGTAGCATTGCCCTTAAAGTGTTTGACTTGGGTCAAACATCTTGGATATCATTCCACAAGCTTCTCATAATAGTTGGTAGAAATTTTGGCCTATTCTTCTGACAGAACTGGTGTAACTGAGCCATGTTTGTAGGTCACCTTGCTTGCACCTGCCTTTTCAGCTTTGCCCATGAATTTAAAATAGGATTAAGATCAGCGCTTTGTGATGGCCACTCCAAAGCATTGACTTGGTTATCCTTAAGCCACTTTGTAACCAGTTTTCCAGTATGCTTAAGATCATTGTCAATTTGGAAGACCCATTACCGCCCAAGCTTTAACTTCCTTACTGATGTCTTGAGATGTTGCTTCAATATTGCCACATGATCTTCTTTCCTCATGATACCATCTAGTTTGTTAAGTGCACCAGGTCCCATCTGCAAGCGGGAACAAACAACTGCATGTTGCTGCCACTCCCAGGTTTCATAGTTGGGAATGGATTTTCTTAGGCTTCCAAGCTTCTCTCTTTTTCCTCTAAACATAATGGTGATTATGGCCAAACATTTCAATTTTAGTTTTGTCAGACCACAGGACATGTCTCGAAAAATGTAGGTCTTTCTTCCTGTGTGCATTTGCAAACATTAATCTGGCTTTTATATGTTTCTTTAGGAGTAATGACTTCCTCCTGGCAAAGTTGCCTTTCAGTCCCTGTTGATACAGTACCAGGGTAACTCGTTTAAAATCTGTGGATAAAGATCAATCTTACCAGCTTCTTCCAGCTTCTTCAAAGGTTTTTTGTTTTGTTCTTTGGTCGATATGCACATGTCGACCAAAGGGAATTTCATCTCTGCGGACACAGACCCATTCCTTCCCTGAACGGTATGAATTATTGGACATTTCTATCTTGTTTTTACTTGCCCATATAAATTATTTGTAAAGATGAAAGAGGCCCTTCAGGTTATCTGAATTTGGCACCCCTAGGATGATCTAGACTTGTACAAAGGTCAACCAATTTATGTTCATGATATCTTGATGATTTTATTTAGACTTTCCCATGATGTTACACACAGAAGCAGTGTGTTTCTGGTGTGCATAAAAAAATTCATCCACAGCTGAGTGCCTAATTAACTCTAATTAATAGATGTTGCCAATAAACCATAACCATAAATCAGAAGCTTCCAAAGACATGACATAATCATATGGGCTGACCCAAAATTGTTTAAAGGAATAGTATTCCTATGTATGTAAACGTTTGACTTTGCAGAAAGCAATAAAAATGCCTTAAAAAATTCTCTCTCATATTCTGGTATTTGGCAAATGTAAATAATTTTCGTAATACTAATTGACCTAAAATGGGTAAGGTTTATTCTGATTTCATGTCAGATAGTGAGAAAAACACGCATATGTGTCTTTTTATAAAGTGTATGTAAACTTCTGGTTTCAACTGTATATAGAACCCCTATAGGTAGTCATTAAGAACTTTTGTAGGCAGGTATGGGCACTGGTAGGTAGTTTTAGACCCTCTGTAGGAACGTAGGTATATAGACCCCCTGTAGGGAGATATGTAGGCCCTTTGATTGTTAAAAAAATGAATACAGATATTCACCTCTCCCCATTTCCCCGCCAAGCATCTGACATTGGGAGCTTGTGCCAGGTGTGGGGGTGTGAAGTTATCATGCTGCCTATGTCAAGATGCTGCTTCAAGCATAGCCTAGGCCAAAAGCCTCAGGCATAGGCCTAACACAACGGAGCAGGAGACATGATTAGTGATGAGCGATTGTGTCAACTATCGTTATCGATTCGATAGTCGATATCCGGCAATTATCAAATGACGATATCGTAAATCCGATAACGATTATCGCCGAAGACAATTTTAAAGTCTATGGGAGAGGTACACACCTTCATTTTACACCAAACAGGGGATGAGAAGATGGGAATTACCATCCACAACAGTAAAATGGATACCGCGGCTACACTTAGGCAACACCACTTAGGTTATAAAAGGTCACCAGAAAAAAAAGGCAAGACCATTTATATCCTGTCCTGTTGTACCACAGCATGACACTTAAACCTGCATTAACCACCAAATTAAAAAGTGCCAGAAGCAGTATCTTTTTGAAACATCATTTACATGAATGGAACATTTACTATCCATGGTCCTGAGTGCGGCAGCATGACTTAACCTGTCTGACCATAGATTAAAAAGTGCGAAAAAAGGATGTCTTTCACACACCATTTTAGTTAAACTGAGACATTGACTATCTGTCCCTGGACGGCAGCATGACCCTTAAACTGTCTGACCACAGATTGAAAAGTGCAGAAAAAGGAGTCTTTGAACACCATTTTGTTGAAAATGGACATTTTACCTATGCCTGTCCCCGTTACCGCAGCGTGACCCTTAAACCTTTCTGACCCACAGAAATTTAAAAAAAACCGAAAAAAGGACCCCTTTTAACCCCCCATTTTAGTTTTAAATGGACATTTCTATACCTGTCCCTGTAACCCCCAAGCATGACCCTAAACCCGCCTGACCCCCCAGATTTAAAAAAGTGCCGGGAAAAAAAAAGGAGTGTTTGGAACCACCATTTTGTTGGATGGAATTGACAATACCTGCCCCCCGGACCACGGTTTAAAACCCTTAAACCTGTTGCCCACAGATTAAAAAAAATGCTAAAAAAGGATCTTTGAACCCCTATGTTAGTTGAACTGGACATTACTTACCTGTCCTGTCCCAGCATGACCCCAAAAAACCCGCATGACCCACAGGTTAAAAAAATGGCCGGAAAAGGAGTCTTTGAACCCCCATTTTAGTTGACTGGACATTGACTATTAGAGATGGGCGAAATGATTCTAACGAAGGCCCAAAAAAATGCCGAAATTCGTTAGAATTTCAGAAAACGTCGGTTCTGACGGAAGTCGAAGTTTGGACACCAAAATAGGTTTACTTCGGTTGTGACCGAAGTGTACTTTTGAATGATTAAAATGGCTGCGAGCACATGGCACTACATGGGGCAAAAGCACTCTGGGGAGGAGAAAGGGAATATCCTGCATGACATTGTGCATGAAATGAAGCAATAAGAGACTGGCGGGATTCTGTGATGTCACAGCACTATACAAGTCCGGGCGCGACGCTGGGAGCTCACACTCCTCTCACTGTACTGATTAGGAAGGTGCTGCCGCGGCTGATTGGATAAGCTCTTACTGAGAACTGATTCTTTATACAGCGATTTTTGGGGGGTGTATCTGCTTGTCTCTGAGGAATGCTTCTCTTGACATTCTATTTCTGATTTTGTGGGGTATTGGATCTGAAGTCCAGTGTGTGTCCAGTGAGCTGCATACATTTTAATGCTATCTGCACACAGCACATTGAATATCAAAGGGGGATTAAGCCTGTTCCTGTTGTATTCATTTAAAGAGGAAACAGCGTGTTTTACAATACAGTATACCAATAAATTTTTGGGGCTGCTCAATTCTTTTGCGCAATTAAATCCAGGGGTTAATTAAGCGTTTTGTTCTGCTGCTGTGGTGACTAAAATAACAAACCGTCTTTCACCGCCAAAAATATACATTTTTCCTGTAGCATAATTCACAAAGCGAAGGTTTATTACAAATTTTTCCTCTTGTATGTCGTAGCTTAAAAAAACGCCATTGTAACAACGACACAAAGCTACGTAGTTTGTGGTTGCTCAATTGTTGCGCAATTTTACATCCAGGGGTTAAATTAAGCGTTGTTTTGCTGCTGTGGTGGTGACTAAAATAAAACAACCGTTCTATTCACCGCCAAAAATTACATTTTTCCTGTAGCATATTTCACAAGCGAAGGTTATTTACAATTTTTCTCTTGTTCGTGTAGCTTAATAACCACCATGTGTAAAACGCCACTAAAAGCTCTAGTTTGTCGGTTGCTCAATTGTTTGGCTGCAATTTAATCCAGGGGTTAATTTTAGCGTTGTTTTGCTGCTGTGGTGACTAAATAAACGTCCTTTCACCGCCAAAAAATAAATTTTTTCCTGTAGTCATACTATTCACAAGCCGGAAGGTTAATTACAATTTTTTCTCTTGTTGTGTAGGCGTAAAAAACACGCCATTTGTAAACGTACAAAGCTTTGTAGTTTGTGGTTGCTCAATTGTTTGACGCAATTTACATCCAGGGGTTAATTAAGCGTTGTTTTGCGCTGTGGTGACTAAACATAAACCGTGTCTTTCACCGCCAAAAAAGGACATCTTCTCCTGTGGTAATTCAAACGCGAAGGTTAATTACAATTTTTTCTCTTGTTGTGGTTATTTTATTTTTTTTATACGTAAAAAAACACAACCATTGTAAAAACGCTACAAAGCTCGTAGTTTGTGGTTTGCTCAATTCTTTTGCGCAATTTACATCCAGGGGTTAATTAAGGCGTTGTTCTGCGGCTGTACTCAGTTAAAAAAGAAACTTTGTTTTTTCACGCCACAGATGAAATTCTGTAGCATAATTCATATCCGGAAGGTTTAATTAAGCCTGTTTGTGCTTTTATATTCAGTTAACAAATCCACTGAGTTTTTAAACGGACACATACAGTCAATTTTTCCTGCCTATTTGTGGAGCGCGCACTTTATATCCAAGGGTTACCCAAGCTTTCTTAGTGGGTTTCTTTTTCTGGTGGGGGAAAGTCAAATACAGGGGTGTATTTATGATATTACCGATTTCTTCCATCAAAACAGTGTCTGTACATTTATAGACAAACAGTATGTCAGACTGAGAGGTGGCAGGCTCTTCACCTCGCGAGTGGCAGATGGCACAAACATTGCAGGCCCCAGGTCAGCAGCACAGCAAGGGCGTCGCAGCAGGGGTCATCGGTGAGGCCACAACTGACGCTTGTCATCTAGCGGCAGTGTAGGTTGTTCAGCAACCCCCAATGGTTCTTGTTTGGCTTGACTAGGTCATCCACGTCTCCAGATGACATCTAACAACCCCAGCCAAGAGTCGGTGGGAACGTCAGGACCACAAACCTTAGGTTAGTTGGCCATGGCCCGGGGAGGGGTGCAGCGGGCCCTCACCTGTCCTCAACCCGCCACTGTCTCATTCGGTTCCTCAGCCACTGAGATCTACTTTGTGGTTCGGGCTCATGTGCCACGATATAGCGTGGATGAACAATTTGTGAGGGCAGTCAGCAGCTACTTGGCGCGAGTGAAAACGGGGCCAATATCCCTGCTTCTTGCAGTAGGCAGCAAAAGTATAGTGTTGAGAAGTAGAATTGGGAGGTCATGTTGTGAGGGCGTCAACCTCTGCATACCAGATGACCGGTGATGTGGACAGCAGTGACAATGAAACACAAATAGGATGATTGATTTAGCCCCACGACAGCACTTGGGCAGCCGGGGGTGAGGCCAAGGGCTTCATCATTGTCAGGAGAAGAGGGCGTCAGCATTCGCGTCAGGCAGCGGTGCAGCCAGCAAGTGGGTTGTGTGGCCGTGAGTCAGCAGGATAGCGCAGTTGTGAGGTGGGGAGCCAAAACGGCCACGGGGTAAAAACCGCTTCGAGGTCCAGAAAGTTGCACGGCACAGGGGACTCAGCGAGGGCAGCGCGGCAGTGTCACTCAGTGCGGAGGAGCGTTGGCTGGGTAAAATCCGATAACTCGGCGTGTCGGCAGTTCTTTGCTAAGTCACCGGAGGAGCAAATACTGGTATATGTAGAAAATGTAGCAGAAAGTGAAGCGTGGCCAGGGAGCTAAGTTGGCACCCGGCACTGCGTCAATACAAGCAGCCAGTCCACCATCCGGTGGGCTGGGAGAAAACGTGCTCAGATGTGGTGGTCCATCCTGCCGCCGCAGCAACGCAGCAGCAGCAGCGCCCAGTGGCACAGCATGCCCATTGATAGCCAGTCAAGGTTCCACCACCTCTGCAGAAGAAGGGAGATTGTTTTCTCTTTGACATCATCTACCGGACCAGATTGCTCCTGCTCCTTCGTACTCAATGGTGCCAGCTCATCGTTCAGCGATGGTGATTGCCACAAGAGACAACAGTATGCGTTCCAACCATCAAGGTGCAGAAGCTGACCATGCCTCCTGTCCAAGTTGTTGGCGCTGCACAGTCATCCCTTTCCAATTGGGGGAACTCTGCACGTTCAGAGAACTAAAGGCTTGTGCCGAGCCGAGATGAAGAGTTCCAAGTTGTAAAATTCTTTTCCAAAAAAGGTAATTACAGCACTCATAAATATGTAGAACAGAAGGTGGGCTAGTCCTTGATCTTATCGGTTGTGCCAAGATGCACGGCAGCGTGGAATAGTCTGCACTGTAACTACGGTCAGGGCCCGTACATGTCCTTTACGGCCCACTGGTGGTTGAAACGTGCTTCCTGCCCAGGCACACCAACAACTTGGACAGAGACGCCCGCTTTCTCCTCCACGTTGTCAGAACTGCGGCTCCCTGCGCCAATCTCAACTCCTCCTCCTCCACCACCACTACCATTCTCAGCCTCCACAAGTTACTGCTTCATCATACCACATGTGTAGGGCACAGCGCGTGGTTGTGTCCACGCAGTTCTACACCTGGCTTGGCCTCGAGCGAACATGGTGACGGGACACTTGGGGAGGAACATGGTGTCACGCGCTGCACCGAGGAGGGATGGTCCATGCGCCCTGCATGGCGCCACGTGATCAATCTGGGTTGTGAAAAGGTTCCTGAAGTCTTCCACCGGATCTTCAGAATTTGCAAAATGGCCAGAAACTTTTGCAATGCACTTCATTCCATTCCAACAAATACAGGGAACACCCTCCTCGAGTTGCGAGCGGCCAGACAGAACGGCACCCTCCCCACCAAATACACTTCTGATATGCTGATGTTTCCACCCGTTAGAATTCAGGCTGCAAATGTTGGATCGACTGTGATGAAAAGAGAAGGCCAATTAAGATTTTTTGGATTGTTCAGGCGGACAGGAGTACTCCCCTGTGTACTTTGATGTCAGCCAATGGCGCTCATGCGTGATACCTGCCAGTTTGTTTGAGGCCATTCGAGGAGGCCAATGTTATTTGTCAGTCGCCCCGGCACTACGAGATGAATAACGTTCATTCCACTGCTTCATGTCCTGGAACAGATGCTGAAAAAATCTGTCTAGGGCAGGGGACTGGAGAGTGGCGACTACATTCGTTGGCAACCATTGAGTCCGGTGGGGGAATTGAAATGGCAGAAGCGAGGAGGACATTGGCGCAGAAGCCATAGTTGGTGAAATGAGTGGATTTTCTACCCAATGGTGACAGGAGTAGGAGCAGGAGCAGCTGGAGGAGGGACGTAGATGGAGGATGAGGAAGACGAGGAACAGATTGACCCGCAAGCACATGGCAGTAATACAGGGAGATGGAGGCAGGGAGCCACTCTGAGTCACTTGTGCAGATGGCCCGCAGCATGCTTATTTGCCTGGCTAGTGACAGCCGAATAGTCAGCATCCGGCAGAGGGATGACTTCTGGCTCTCCACCCTATTGGACCCTCGCTACCGGTCCAAAATGGGAGCCTTTTTCCCAGCTATTGAGAGGGAGGACAAACTCAAATACTATAGGGAAATCCTCCGTAATCAGTTGGCCGCTGCCTATGTGCGGCATCGTCCCTCCTCTGACAGTCTGACGGGGGGTTCTCAGCGCTCCCACGTACTACTGCCGCGGCTGCTGGGGGAAAAGGTGGGGGGGTAGGAGCAGTACCAGCTCATCAGCAGTACCTAAGTCTGGAGTCACCCTCATGATGAGCAGCTTCCTTCACCTGCTAGTGAGGAGGGTAGTCGTCAGTAGCGCAGCAGCAGGACCAGGAGCAGTCCTGAACCAACAGTGGTGGCCTCTTGTGACAGCACTCTGCAACCACAGTTAGAAGATCGCTGGACTACTGGGCAGCCAAACTGGATGTGTGGCCCGCAACATGCCGGAGTTTGCAGTGGAAAAGTGTCTGCACGGCCAGTATTGTGGCAGCAGAGCGGGTGTTCAGTGCGGCGGGAGGCCATCATTTTGTCCAAGGGAACCTGCTTGTCCACGGGAAATGTGGAACGACTGGACCTTTGTTCAAGATGGATCAGGCGTGGATCGGCCAGGATTTCCACACTCAATGCCTTAGGCGTCAGTACTAATCAGCAATGACGCCTCACCAAAACTGTGGAAAATGAGGTTGGGTTCAATATTACTGCCTCAGCCACTATTTCTGATGCGCCCCCGCTGATGGCCACACTTCTGCTGACAGGTTATCCATCTGCCAACAACCATCTTTATCAAGGACTGGTATTGCACCCACCTCCACACTTTGTCATTGTGCCACTGTCTGACATTCTTGCTGCTGCTGTTGGCTGCTTGCGTGACCTCCCACACAGTGTCATTGTCCCACTTGTGGCCTTACTCCGTTTTTGCCACCTCCAGATTGTCATTGTGCATTGCCTGACCTCATGCTGCTGCTGCCGTGACCTACACACTGTGTCATTGCTGCCACTGTCTCGACTCATGCTGTCGTGGCTGCTGCGTGACTTCACACTGTGTCATTGGTCCAACTATGTGGCCTACTCATGTATTTGCCACTCCAGATGTGATAGTGCCACTGTTGACCCTCATGCTGCTGCTGTGGCTGCTGCGTTACCTCCACACTGTGTATGGTGCAATGTCTGACCTCATGCTGATGCTGTCGTTACCTACACACTGTGTTATTGTCCCACTCTGTGGCCTACTACCTGTTTTTGCCACTCCGAACATGGATTGATCGCCACTTGTCTGACTCATGCTGCTCCTGTGGCATGCTGCCGTGACCTACAACTGTGTCATTGTCCCACTCTGTTGCTACTCCTGTTTTTGCACTCCAGAATGTGAATTTGCCACTGTTGACCTCATTGCTGCTGCTGTGGGCTGCTGCCGTGAACCTCCACACTGTGTCATTGTGCCACTGTCTGAACCTCATGCTTACTGCTGTGGCTGCTGCCGTGACCTACACACTGTGTCATTGTCCTCTCTGTGGCCCTAATCCTGTTTTTGCCACCTCCAGAAGTCATTGTGCCACTGACTGACCTCATGCTGCTGCTGCCGTGACCTACACACTGTGTCGTTGTGCCATGTCTGACCTCATGCTGCTCCTGTGGCTGCTGCCGTGACCTACACACTGTGTCATTGTGCCACTGTTGACCTCATGCTGCTGCTGTGGCTGCTGCTGTGACCTACACACTGTGTCTTTTGTGCCACTGTCTGACCTCATGCTGCTGCTCTGGTGATGCCGTGACCTACACACTCTGTCATTGTGCCACTGTCTGACCTCATGCTGCTGCTGCCGTGACCTCCACACTGTGTCATTGTGCCATCTGTGACCTATTCCTGTTTTTGCCACCTCCAGAATGTCATTGTGCCACTGTCTGACCTCATGCTGCTGGGCTGCCGCCGTACCCCCCACACTCTGTCACTGATGTTGCCACCTGAGCCCTCAGCTTGTTTTTTTCCAGCTGTCGCTGCCATGACTTTCTCAGGCTACATTCCCGCTTCAGTTTTTTGGTCAGTTTTGCCCTCTTAAGTGCCCAGGGAATTTTATCGTGAAACGATTCTAAGAGCGGCGGCAGTCATGTGCGTGTCATACTAAAACACAACATTGTATGAAGACCAAACCCAAACTCCCTCTGCATATTTAAGCATGACACAACGTTCTACAGCACTCTGCAGGCTCTTGCGGAGCTGGAATAGCTGTTTTTTTAACGTGATTCGTGCCGAAGTAATTCGGAACGAAGTTATTTTTTGCCGAGAAATTCGACGAAGTGAACGAAACAAATTTTGGGAAATTCGCCCATCTCTATTTATAAACTCCATTACAAGATGTTGAATATGATGTGTTTGCATTAATGCCATTCATTGTTTTGATCAGTAAATCATGATTACCCCACAAATGGTTTATGTACATGTCCCACATTTTATTACCATATTTTTATTCAATGACTATTGATGTTGATTTTAATGATTTATATTGTAAATAACAACTATGAATTATTAATTATATTATGTTCCTTGCGATTGTATTGGTGACTACTATATTGCTTAGATAATCTGAGGTGTATACTCTGATGCTTTTTGTGGATGCCTAGTTGTCAATATTTGTCAAACCAAGTTTCAGACCTCTTTCTTGTATCTTTTTAAGCAAATGTTTCCAACTGTCTTTACATTCAGGCAGCAATGTTTTGTCAACCGTATGAAAGTTTTTGATAAATACTTCTATCTATCCTCACACCTTTATTTTCATTATATAGTCTTGTTCCTCTGATGACTTGTTCTGCATATAGATGGACTAAATAAAAGGAATGTATGCAGCCCTGTCTAACAGTTTATTCTCTTTTATCCTTACTGTAGCTTCCTGATCAATGTATAGAACTTTCAAGCACTCTGGTCCCTGTGCTCTTCAAACTGAAACAGAGTTTTTCATAGTTTACAATTATAGAGAAGTTTAACTTTACAGTTGTCACAGATTTTCAAAAGACATTAGAAAGCATAGAAAAATTGTAAATGACTTTCTTCGCTGTTATATAACAGTACATTATCAGTCAAGTTTGTGTCTGTGCTACATCTATACACAGTCAAAAATTCTTGTAGTAAATAAAACACATATAAATGGGCTTTTGGTATTTTTTTTGACTTTTCATCCTTTCCTGAATCTTGCTTACTCCTTGGGTAGTTCTCTTTTCAGTTATGGCTATAAAATTTGCTAAATAATCTTAAATAAAGTCTTCCTGGCATGTAGTATCAAAGCAATTACACACTAATTTCCATTGTGGGTAGGATTGCATTTCTTTATAATTGGCATGAACACTGATTTTTTTTCCAGTCAGTTAGTCAGCTATGATGTCTTTCAAATTGCTTGGAAGAGCCTTGTAAGTATAGTAATAGTTGAATCCAGCTGATGTTGTAGTTAAATGGGAATACCATCAATGCCAAATGTAGAAGGATGTACAAAGATAATGCTCCTATGACTTCCAGCCAGTAAGATGGCAGCCATGAAAGCCTTAATTAGGCTTCTTGACGCCATAGCAACTGCTCAGCACAGGTAGGCGAACGAGGGGAGGAACAGTGCTATTCCTCATTAATTTAGACACTCTGGATGTGATCTCTGCAGTGTCTAAATAGTTAAACAGCAGAGATTGGAGCTAGTTATCAGCATCAACTGTGTATGGAGCGGGCTCAGCATGTGAGCCCACTCCATACTCCTTTATACCAGTATGCCATGGTATGCTAAGGTATGCTAAGACATTTGTGCTGCATAGCATTTCCAGATACATGACAGAGGCACATAATGTCATTTAACTTAATTAATCATATTCCAGAACATATACCAAATTGCTTTGAGGCCCTAGCAAAGCAAGAAATGTTTGTGCGAAATTAATCCACTGAATTAATATACTAATCAAGAATGAGACTCAATAAACCATCATTAAGCATTTTATTCCTCTTCAACAATACTAGGTGATGCACAGTCAAGCCCCATTTTGATAATAACTATACACATTTAAGCTCTAAATAACACCTACAAACCAGAAGTTTACATACACTATATAAAAAGACACACATACCTGTTTTTCTCACTATCTCACATGAAATCAGAATAAACCTTACCCGTTTTAGGTCAATTAGGATTACCAAAATTATTTATATTTGCCAAATGCCAGAATAATGAGAGAGAGAATTTTTAAGGCATTTTTATTACTTTCTGCAAAATCAAGAGTTTACATACATTTCATTAGTATTTGGTAGCATTGCATTCAAACTGTATGACTTGGATCAAACGTTTTGGATATCCTTACACAAGTTTCTCACAATAGTTGGTAGGAATTTTGGTCCATTCCTCCTGACAGAACTGATGTAACTGAGCCATGTTCTCTGTATCATTTAAAATATTTCCTTGAGTATCTTTTGACATCCTGATTTTAAGCTGGAATTTTCTCTTTAGTTTTCAAAGTTTTAGCAAAGCTGATCTTTAGATAAACAAAAAGCAAGCAATATTCACCTGATAAATAGGAAGCATGGTACCCAGTAATCACTTGCTAAGTACTCAAAAATAGAAAAAATTGAGGGGCGTAGCCTGCGATGTGAGCGGTTGGACGCACGCAGACTGAGCTCTTCACAGGAACCCATTCTTATATACAGAAGGCATACTAGAAATGGGACCCAGACGAGCTAAAAGACTTGCTAAGGTGTCCCAGACTCCCTCTCAAGGAGAGATACCGATTTCAAACTTCTTCTCACCTCTCAAGGACCTGGACGGAGATGGGTCCCTTTCCCGCGCAACAGCGCCATCTTCCCGAACCCCTTGTCTGGAGCGGAGGAGTGCTCCATCCAGCGGGTGAGGCCGAGAGCAGCCA